>VXBL01005769.1:51462-186476 GCA_013400195.1 Aramus guarauna | reverse complement strand
TATTTGCTTTACTTTTTTTTTTTTTTTTTTTTTTTTTTAGTTTTAATTACCATAACTAGGCTTTCTTCTCACTTAATCTCATTTCTAAAAAAACTGGTTATCTCTAAAATATGCCATTGGCTATGGGATTCACCCAAATCCCCAATTATATTACTCTACACCTAGGTAAATTTGAACTTGATATATTATATAAATGTAGGATAATCTTTATTTTCTTTCTGTGTTTACTTTGGGCTCTGCAGTATTGATGGTATTTTCTCCTCCTGAATTTGTTCAGAATTTAAGCCAGCAGATTCCTGCGACTGAAGTGAGTCAATGAATTTAAATCTAGGGTTTCTCTTTTGTGAATAGTAAATTTACCAAGGAGTCGAGTTTTAGTGAAACTGAAGCTATTTTGAACTCAGGTCAAATTCATCAGTGAGTTCAGACTATAAATTAGCCAAGGAAACATTCTTCATGTCAAAGTGTTTTTTGGTTTGTTTTTTTTTATATGAAATATATTTCAGTTGAGATTCATTAAGAAGTGAATGGGCTTTAAGAAAAACACAAGGGAAAATAAGACTATTATTAGGAAAAATACTTTTGAACTGTAATTTAACAAGGCACTCAAACACTTTGACAAGAAAGGCTATGGAGCGATCACCACTGGAGGCATGTCAGATGTATGGGACCAGACTAGACATCCCGAGGTCTCTTCCAGCTTCTTTCTATTGCCATGGTCATACCTAACGTCCCACATCGCAGTGCAAAGTTCTCCTTCTGTCAGGTTCCACAGTGTAAAGTATCTGGTATCCGCAGGATTTTTGTCTATAAATAAAACCAAAACGTCACTAGGTTGATTAAGGGAATGGGATGGAAAATCCTGGGTTACAACTGGACCTAAGGGTTATTTGTCTCTATCAACACAAGTACAGCACCAGACCCGAAAAAGCAACCTAGGCACTCATTGCCTATTTTTCCCAAGGAAAAAGGAGGAAAAAAGGAGGTCAAGTGAGTCCCCCCGCCCTGTGATGGATGCCTAAGGTAGGACCTGCTGTCCCGGGTGTGCCCGTGTCCCCCATTGCTGTGCGGTCAGCTCTGCTCACCTGGCAGCGGGTGCACGGCCGTGCAGCACGAGGCTGCTGACTGTGCGGGGAGATTTCACCAGGGCCGAAACGTTCTTCATTTTCAATACGCACGCAGCAGTCACGGGCTCTCTCTCTGATAAGATCCAATGGAGCAAATGGGGGAAAAGAAGAAGTGCAGCGGTTTAAAATTTGTTTGCGGTGGGAGGTGCCGGTGGCTGCTCTGAGAGAGGCATCTCCTGGGGAATTCCTTTTCTGCAGACATAGCGTATTGATCGGGCGCTCCATGCTTAATCAAATTTGGGCTGCTAACTTTTGATATTCTGAGAAATCAAGACTCAGATATTCCCCTGGGGATGTTCCAAACCTGTAATTAGTTCTGGGGTGGGGTGTTTTGGTGCATTGCTTCTTGCAAACAGAGCTGAAACAGGGATTAGCTCTTCCACAGGGGGTCTGGGAGGAGGCAGCAGCAATGTTCCCCCTCCCAGGTTCGTTCCCGAGGGAGAGACCCTCGGGATGTACCACCACAAGGGGCCAGGACAAGGAGCCCCATAGAGCACACGAAGCCAAACGTCTCCTGGTTTGGGGGTAATTACCTGTTTAAGAAAGGCTGCGTAGGACGGTCACAGCAAAGGAAGGTGCAGTCAGTTCCCCGGAGTGCAGCTGCAGAGCTGGCGCAAGGAGAGTTTCCTTGTAGCCACAGGAAATCCAGAGAATTTGTTTCGGTCACCACTTTATTCACACTGAAAACTGCAGTTTCAGATGTTGCGAATGCATATTGGCTTCTCTAAGTCTTCTGTCTGGGAAGAAAGGGCAGAAGAAAAAGCAATAATAATCTGGGAAAGTGAAAATGTTTCATTTTCCCGTTTCTTGAATGAAAAAACTTTGCTTTTTTTTATTTTATATTTTGAAACAAGTTTGAGTTTTGGTCTTTTTATAATTTATTTTAAACAAATCCCCCTCAGTTGTTTATTGGTTTAGGTCTTTAGGAAAAGAGTAGAAATAAGAAGGAAGCTGTCTGCTCTTAGCTAAATTAAATGTTCCATTTAACCCAGTTTTTCTCTGGATTCACCAAGGAGCAGCAAAATTAGTTATTTCCACAGCTGGAGACACAGACTCTCCCAAACCACTTAAAAATCAACAAAAAGACCCTGCTGACACCAGTCACAGTGCAGACCAAATGTGCAAATCTGGTGACCCGGTGCTGGTGGAGCCCAAATATTTTTTTAAAGCAACTTTGGTTTTGTCACAGAGTCCACATAGCTCTGGGGACGTGTGCATGACACCGTGCATTATCCATCCTCCAGTTCATGACACTATTTCAAATCCCTGTTAAAGTTACCCTTTGCCTTGGTACCAACCAGGGACTTCACAGTCGCTTGCTGTCGGTAAACTGAAATCTCCTAATGTGGCCTTTGCGGTACATTGATATTTTTCCATTTGTATGGGTTAGCAATGATTTTTATTCTTCTTTTTTTAAGTATCATTTTCTCATTCTGGTCAAAGAGTTCCAGGTTTTCACTGAAAATAAGNAGTTTTCAAAAAAAAAAAAAAACCACAAAAAAAAAAAAAAAAGGCAAAAAAAAAAAAGCCAGAAACTTTCATGGAAAATACTTCCACTAAACTTTCCACAGTGAGCAAGCCTCTGTACACAGCATTAACACAACAGCAGGGCAGCTGTAACTGGGATGCAGGTGAAAGCAGAATGAGCATCCTTTCTAGCTAGCAAGTCACAACTGGGATCAGCCCTACGTTTTAATAAATGGCTATTCCATAAAATAACCTCATAAGCATTTGCTACCCACTTGTTTAAATACATCTGTTTGACTTAATCCTCATCCCACCTGCTCTGCAGAAAGCAGTGCTCCGCAAGCAGCATGGTTACAGCACTTCAAACTCCATCACCTCATCCCGTGTTTGCTTAGACATGTCAGTAAATGTTTAATCGCCTTTGGACTGAAGCAACAAAATCCCATCTCATCAGCTGCTAACTCCGTTTCGAAGTACATGCTCATTAAAGCAGAGGCTGGGCGGACTGAAGAGCGTCTGCTGCCCGCGCCGAGCGCGGCACAGCCACGCGTTACATGGGCAGGAGAGCACAGAAAGGTATTTGTGCTTTTGCTGGTATTTGGTATTTTTTCCTCCAGGGTTGTGAAATAAAGAGAAGAGGTTTGGGGGAAGGAAGGGAGCTCCTGGCAGGGACTTGGCTACAGCACAGTAAGACCCCAAAGCCTCGCACATCACTGCTCCCAACTGTGGGTGGTACCAGGGAAGATTTTGCCATTATAGAGGTTTGGGCTTTCAGCTTGCGAGCGATTTCAGACACATACCATCACAAAATGAGCACCTTTTGCCCTTTTCTACCCTGTCAGTCTTTACTACTGAGCTGCTGCAGTGAAAACTGATAATCTGAAGTAACTGTGAGGACACTCGGTAGGAGAGCAGCTCCCTCCCAACCCCCTGCCCCACACAGCGCTGAGTTGCAAAGGGCACCTTGGTGTACCCACAGCCTCAGGAGGCCAGCTCCGAGGCCAGCGGTGCCACCAGACCCCTGCAGACATCCTCTACCAACCCTTCACATCCATCCCCAGCAGCTTGCAGGGATGTCCTGGCTCCCGATGCACCAGACCCCGTGGTTTTGGGGTGCCCCTGAGTCTCTCACTGCTCTCCTACGCAGTGGCTGCAGCATGCCCAGCAGCCTGCAGAGCATCCCTAAATGTTCAAAAGAAACCGTCAGTCTATCTTTCCAGACGTGCTGTCTTCCCCACTGCAAGGAAACACATTATTACCATCAAACTTTTTTTTTTTTTCTAAATTAAGATTTGCCATGAAATACAGAAGGAGGAAAGCAGGAACCTGCGCTCCTTATTTCTTCTTTTAATCTTTCCAGTGGGGAAAGAGCAAGGAAAAAACATAAAATGTGACGGAAAGGCAGAGGTATTGCTTTTGCCATTTCCCCACTCTCTCCCTGTGTGGGTTAAGGGGATTTTTTAATACCCTCCTTTTGTTCCACTGCCAAAAACAGCACAGGGTAAGCAAGAGAAAGAAAAAAGCAACTCTCCTAAAACACAAACAGAAACATCATCATTCTCAAAAGGAGAAATAATTCTGCGCACACAAATGCAATGTGAGATCATTCACATTTTATCTTTGATGTTTCTGTTCCAAACTTTACAACTGAGATCAAAAATCCTGACAAAGAATGCTTTCCTCAACATGTCCTGAAGAGAGGAAATTTTAAAGAACTTTGGAGGATTTGGGTATTTAAGATACAGTGTCATGAAAATTTATCACCAAATGTAAGTTTTATTCCTTCTAAAATCTACTTTGGTCCCTGGAAAGCCAGCCAAGTTCAGCCCCAGCTGTTTTCACCCTGAAAATCAGATCAAGGCATCAAAGCAGAGGAAAGGAAGGCTGTTGCAGCCACACCAAGAAGAACAAGGTATTGACAGAAATACATTCCCATTATCAACCAAACAGGGTCAATGTGGGAGAAATCAAGGAATATTTTTTTTCCCCATTTTGTGAATGTGAAGCAGGGCCGGGACCCAGCGGCTGAATTTGGGTGCGCGGAGGGGTGCGACATGCACCAGAGACCCTGGGGTCAGGCGGTGCTGGGACGGTCCCTGCCAGGCACCTGCCCAGCAGTAAATAAAAAAGCAGCTTTCTCCCAAAGGGACACCTTTGTGAATGGCTTTCTCTTCCCATACTTCATCTCACATTATACAGCTGTCCTCACCAAAAAAAAATGCAACATGGAGTGAGAATATATATGATGCCTTGATATATAAGCTGTTTACAGAGAGCAGCTCTTTTAATTAAAAATGACTGCTTGCTCTAAGCACATTATTCTAATGGATTTGCTCAAGGTGTGGGGTGCTGCTTTTCAAACTGCTGAGAAATACTGCACGTGCCCTTTTCACTGTCAGAAAATAAATTGATTTTATTTGTTCTTCTCTTAAATGAAACATAATTAAAGAGTGGGAATGTTCCCAGCAAAGGGAAAAAAAAAACAACAACAACAACAACAAACAAACCCACATTCAATTAAAAAACAATCTACTTTATTAAGTTAAAATTCAATTTCAGGTTTTCATTACATGCAGCTGCATTGAAGTACAATGCCGACAGTTTACATCTGCTCTGAGATGTTTGGATGCTTCTTTGCTTTTGTAGATGTAAATTCCTTAGTCTTCAGAGGAAAAAGGGCAGACTTTGAAATGTAATTTTATCACCTAATCCATTCTGCGTTGTAACCTCTATCAGCAATTAATGACCTGAAACATAAAAGCAAAGTGATGAGCCTATAATGAATTATACCTTATGATGACACTTTCATTACGGAGAACACTACATATATTTACTGCAGACCTTTTACATTTGTTGGTAGTTGGTATTTCATCAAATTAAGTTTAAATAGTACGCGGGGCTGTACGGTACATTAACTTTTTTTGTCTTAAAATGCATTAATGCTCTGTGTGTGCATCTATTGAGCATTTGTGAGAAGTACTGCAGAGTCTTTTCATCGCCGTGAGGAAGGTGGAGAGGAATCTCGTCTCAGGGTGAGAGTTTCCAGCAGTGAAGGACTGCTCTACAGACCCTGCTCAAATGATTATAAACGTGACATTAATTTAATTCATTTAACACTTCCTGAGTTTAAGGAACATATACACCTTGACTCCAGTACATTCAGGAGCTCAGAGCCTGGATGGGCTTCAAGAAACCAAAATCGGTTGTTTCAGACTCTCAGCACAGGTACATGACTGTAATTTTGCTGAAATTAGTAGAGTTTGCATGCATTTCGCTGTAAAATACAAGGTGGATTTATCCCTTTTGACTTTCTTCAGCAAAAACTAAGCATCCGGTCAAAGTTGCCCAACAAACAGGCATTGGTCAATGGAGGGAGAGAGGCAGCTTCAAAAGGCAACTCATCCCGTGCTACAAGAGGACAGTGCAACACCCCTGGCAGTGCCACCTCATTTCTCCTGACCTCCGAAGGGTCCGATGGCGAGAGTACACAGGAGCCACACACAGCTGAGCGTCGGGTTAGGCGGGATGAGCGTTTCCCTCATAGAGTCTCTCCATGTCTCTAATCACATCCTCGACTCCAAGAAGATACAGAAGGTTAATCCCTTCCTAAGGGTCAGTTTTACACTGTTGTAAGTGGCAACAGTTTTGCTGACTTCTGAAACCGAAGCTGATAACGTCGGCTCTGTATGAAATGATGCAGAGGAGCTTTGGGAAGACAGAGCAGGAGAAAAACCTTCAGGCTGTAATCCTGTATTTATTTATAGGTGAAAGTCTCTCCCAACCTTCCAGCAGGGTGCAGTTTGTTTCACACCACAGCTGAAAAAGGAAAAGACAGATTAAAGAATGAGGTAAAGCTAAAACAAGATTATTTTGCATAGGTATTAGCCATAAGAGATGTCAGTAGATGGCTGTGAGCAAAGCTGAAGTACTGGCAGCAACTCAGTGTAGGTAGCAAAGACTGGAGCCACCTTCAAAGCAATGAGATTTGACCACAATCCCTGTGGTCCCAAGAGGGACACTGTTGTCTACTTCAGTACCACGTAAATTGATTGAAATATCTAAGCAGAACAGAAAGAAACAACTAAGAGAGATGGAGCAGTATAAAACAGCTGGAAGAGCAGACACTAATGGCAAAACAGACCTCTGTCATTGCAGGACAATGTCTCTTCAGACCTTTTTCAAGTACGTTAGCAAAATGCTGGAGAAGTGGATACGAGCTCCTGACACTCAGGGTCTAAGCCATTATGTACATTCCAGGCTTGAAGCAAAAAACTTCCCCTAAGGAAAAATCTCCCCACATCTGTTTAAAGAAGGGCTCCTTTGGCCATTCCCAAGGCAGCATGCAGGCTGCCACCAGTCCTCGAGAGGACACAAGCAGGATGGTCCCCACGGCAGTCCTGGCTGCTGTTCTCAGCTCTGCACGCTCCCCCACCAGTGGCTGAAAACCCAACGCAGAACTCCTCTCCTTCTTCATCTGCCCCAAATCACCCGGCACCGGGGACAGAAACCTTCTCTCCCAGCAGCTTCTTGGGAAGTGTAACCACTAAGAAATGGTAAAATTGGGTATGGCTTTCTCCAAACCTCTGCTCAAAAGCTCATTCTGTCACCGGGCTCTTGCAAACTGCATTGACTACAGGTTGTGAGGAAGCCACCAAAAAGACACGAAATAAGAGAAGACACAGAGACTAGCATCACGTGTGGCTCTTGGTTGAAGAAATAATTCGACAAAATAAAATATGCACAGTTCATCCGATGGAAGGGTGGGAGTCACGCTGGAATGGGATAACGTATGATAACTCTCTGAACTGTCCCAGGGGTAGAAGTTATTGTGGATGATACTAAGGGGCAAAACAGCATGAAATAAAGCTATGAAAAGTTTAGGCTGACAGGGGGAAAAACCCTCTTCTTGGCAGAGATTTATTAGATTAAGGAACAGGCTCCTAAGGGAAGTAATAACAGCACCCACCATTACTTGGATATTTAAAGCTCTGCTGCAGGAAAAAAAAATAGTGTTGGGGAATGCAGACCTGAAAAATGCAGAGCTGAAGAAAGAAACCAGGCAGGGAACAGTCTATTTAATTAATTCTGCCTCTTTTGACAGTGGAAAGCCCACAAGCGTTCTGCAGTTCCTTGCATGGATTCGTAATTTAAATGCATTTGATGAATAGTCCTTCAAATCCACTGTCTTATGGGTCAGTCGTGAACATCCTGAGCAGAAACTGAGTCTGCCCAGATTTCTGGTACTGTTCCCAGGAAGTGGTGAAGAAGCTTCCAGGCTGTCTTCTTTGGAGCTGGTGGCTAACGGCCTTGAAAGGCCATCGCAACAGCATCAACAGCCTGCACCCTCCCAAATTTTGCAAACTCTCCCACAAGGCAGCTCCAAACTCCCTCCCTGCTCCACCATGTGGGACACGGCTGGTGGGTTTGTCCTCAGACTCACTGCATGGGCTAAACCCAAAAGCCGGGTTCACCGGATCCCGAAAGCGGTGCCTTTTTGAGGAGAGCTATTCGCATTAATGATTTAGCCGGCTTCGCTAAATGCATTGCGTTCTTGACATCGGCGGCATTAACAATTCATTGCATTTCATTTTGTGCTCTGTAGGGTGAGAGAATACTGTTGTAAATTGAATTAATGCTTGGTTTTCGTTTGAAATAGTAATACCAAATAAATAATTTAGTCCATGCATGGAGAAGAAAAAAAAAAATAGGAAGAAATTGAAGTCAGCTCTAATATGTATTACAAAAAGGCGTGTTCACTTCAGCATTCCTAACTGTGAAAATGTTTTGTGGACTTAATTCCAAGGAAATTAAAACTTTTGTCCACAGTAAAAATGTTGTGTTAAAGATATAAAAAGTTTATGCTGTTAAAGCAATGTACCATTTAGCCTTCAGTTACAGCATTGGGAAGACAGGAATATTGCTGTGCAGTGGACTGGAGAGAACTTGAATTAGTTCAGTCAATTAAGTCATGATTAATTTATGTTAGATCTTGTTCTCTTGAGTCTATAAAAACAAAGACTTTAGTTAACTGGCAGCATTTAGTTTAATAAAAGTAAAGTCTTTAAAGATGACTTCAGGAGGGGAAAAAAACATTGCTGACAAAATCAATAGACAGCAAGATTCCTGTTTAATTTGTGTCAATGCAAGTTAAAATAACTTCAGAGACTAATACAAAAGGGATGCTCCCTTCAAATGGAGAACCAGATTCTCCAGATCTTGATTAGTGCAGCTAATCCAGCAGCTCCACCGGTACGTGTGACAAATCACAAATGGAGAAAGCTCCCACATCTCCTTTCTTTTCACCGTTTCTCTAACTGTCGTGGTTTAACCCCAGCCAGCAGCTCAGCACCACGCAACCTCTCGCTCAGTCCAACACGGCAGGATGGGGGAGAGAATCAGAAGAGTAAAAGTGAGAAAATTTGTGGGTTGAAATAAAGGCAGTTTAACAGGTAAAGCAAAAGCCACACACAAGCGAAGCAAACCAAGGAATTCATTCCCCTCTTCCCATGGCAGGCAGGTGCTCAGCCATCCCCAGGAAAGCAGGGTTATATCACACGTGACGGCGACTTGGGAAGACAAACGTCATCACTCCAAATGTCACCCCTGCCTTCCTCTTCCCCCAGCTTTATATGCTGAGCATGATGTCACCAGGGTATATGTTATGGTATACGATGTGGAATATCCCTTTGGTCAGTTGGGGTCATCTGTCACGGCTGTGTCCCCTCCAACTCCTTGTGCACCTCCAGCTACTCGCTGGTGGTGTGAGGAGCAGAGAGCGCCTTGGCTCTGTGCAAGCACTGCTCAGCAGGAACAAAAACATCCCTATGTCATCAACACTGTTTTCAGCACAAATCCAAAACATAACCCCATACTAGCTACTATGTAGAAAATTAACTCTGTCCCAGCCAAAACCAGCTCACTAACTTGCCTGTTGGGTCACCTGTGTCCTGATTTGGGCAGAGAAAAATGAGTAAAATCACACTAACGCAACCCTACACCTGTGCGCAGGCTGTGATTACCCTAATGATCCCCCTCTAATGCAGGTAAGTGCATTCTGCACATTTAATCACACCAAACCACAGAGAGACACTTCTGGGAGCCAGATCCTGTTTTGGTGATTGCTGGAACCAACTCTATGAAAACTCCATTTGCTCCATTTGCTTCTCTGTAAGCATGGAAAAGTTAGATATGCGCGCGCGTGTGTGTATGCATACACATTTATATATAGATGACAATATTAATACAGATGTTGGTCTGTTACATAAGGACGTGGGGATTATGCTGGCGGAACACATCAAAACAGATGCCAAGTCCATTCTCCGCACTAAACCATCTCAGACCTGAGCAGGATGTGTACACCAGCCCTCCTCATGGTGATGAAAACTCCATTTGAGGTACCAGGGCACCCATCGTTTTTGGGAAGTATGTGCAAGAGATTGGCCTCTGCCTAGTGCAACAGGCCTGGCTCAGCACTGCTGCCCAAAGACGCATCCAAGGCAGAGCATAGCACCAGGATGGGTTTGGAGAGACATCAGAAAAGTCCATCTTCCACTCAACAGTCAAGAGAGGTGACAAGAAATCCCTGTTAACAGGTTGTTCAGAACCACAGAAGTTTGATTCCAGCTGAAATCAGTAGGAATTGAACTCTCATGCATGCATATCTCTAAAACCCTCCCCCATGTAGTCTGACCAGCAGAGCAACTGGGTGTTAGACCTTCAGCAAGTCCATTGCTACTGTGAGGTTAGTCCATACCCTTCAGAAGGGTTGCCATGAGATGTTCCTTCATTCAAATGTGGGTCATATCTTTGTATATAATTGCTATCATTTTGGGTCCACCCTCAAATCAAACAGCAGCAGCACAGGATTAAATAAACTGAGCAGTCTTAAATTTACACCTGTACTCCAACAACCAAGGATTCATGGCATGACTCAGGACTTTTCCATGATGATACCTCTTGATTAGGGTCCTGCCTCCTTCCTGAGAGCGGACAAAGTATCTGCTCCCAGGAACAACAAGGGGAAAGGATCAGCCTCCACGATATTTGCTGTGCTAGTGCTTGTGCTATCCCTTGTGAAGCCCACACTTGTGGCAGGAACCAAGACCCGTCACCCCGTGTGCTCCAGGCATGGAGGGAGCCACACTCCACATCTCTCCTTTCAGCTGCTGTCATGAAAGATTTCCTCCCTGAAATTCAGCCAGCAGAAAATGATGCAGTAGCTCAAATTATGTTATTTTTCAACAGTAATTGCCACAATTTCCAGTGGTCCAGAAACTCAACAACCTTTTTTTTGCACAGTACGTTCAAGCACAAGGCAAACTGCTCCATAGCATTGAATAGGTACCTAAAACAGCGTGAGGGCTGAAGAGATGAAACAGGCTGAAGTGGCAAATTCTCAGGCTGAAAGACTTCAGAGTCAGAAGAACAGCACAATGAGATTTGGCTGGTTCACAAGGGCTTGAAAGAAAACACAGGCAGGAGCTAAAACATGAGCTGCTGGAGAGAGGGAAATCAGGCTGTCAACAGCAGAGCAAGAGGGTGAGAGATTCAAGTTCACAAGGCCACACGTGCTGAGACAAGCAGGAGGCTGGTGGGAAATCTGGGTGATCAGTCTCCCATCGCGATCTCAGGTTTTAGCTTTGGTGAGAAAAGCCCACGCCCTGTGCAACAACGGGAATTTCTTGCTTCATCCCACATCTCTGTCTATCCACCCTCCTTTGGGAAGTCTTGTCCCACTGCACGGTATCAGTGAAGGTTTGGGAAATACGCACCAGCAGAGCCAGTTCTGCAGTCTCAGGGAGCATATCTCCTCCCCTCACTCAGATTACCTTCATTACCATTATCCTGAGGGCACCAACAGGGCTTCAAAGCCCTGACCAGCCTCACTGGGACCCCCAGCCAAGCAGCCTCTGCTTGGGCACCCAGACCTTGCTGCAGCTGCTCCCTAGACGTGCCCGTGCCCAGCCCTGTCTCCTGGCTTACAGACTGGACTTCCCTGGAGGTGTCCCAATGCTGCAGGCAGCTTTTCTGCAGCCCCATCTCCTCTGTTAGGACAGCGTCTCTCTACTACGTATGCTGTGATTTGTGCAATGTGTCACACCTCCAGCTGATTCGTCACCAGGTTTTTTCCTTATCGTAGGGAAAGCTGAGGTGCACCTCTACCACCTGCCTCATATCTCCACCAAGACAGGTTGAATTCCTCAAGTAAAGGTCCAAAACATCCTCCTGCTTTCCCTCCTCGTGTCAGTTCAGGCAGCATTTGGCTATCAGCATTACAGGAGTCTGAAAAGGGTGTTCTCCTCTGCAGTATCTCCAATAAATCGTTAGCTAGTAAGAGGTTAATGGCAGGTCATTGCTATTCTGGCTGAGCGAGGAAGCGGCAAACACTTTCCCCAGATTTGGGAAAAACCAAGGAGCTCAGGCTGTTCCTGCACACTGACTGCAAAGCCCTGTCACCACCAGCTGCTGCTGACTTCTGCTGACCCCACAAATACAAAACGTTTTCCTCCCAGAAACCAGAGGCACATCTGCCCTGCGCAGCTGGACCAGCAGCAGAGATGCTCAAGGTAGCAGAGAATACAATAGAGGTGAAAAAATACGGTGTGATGTCAACGCAGCTGGGGTGACCCCAGGATAGTCCACCTGCCCACGTCTTCCTGCCCCAGAGGAATGCCCAAATCACCTCCCAGCTGCAGGAGAGGAACTTCTGCTTGAAGGTAGATGACCACAGAGCAGAGAAGAATAATTCAAACAGTTGAAATAAAAGTTCTATCTATCCTAATGCTGTGTGCCAGGCTTTAAAACCCTGAATGTTTAACCTGCTTATTCTCAGAGTAAAACATTACATTATTCAGGACCAGCAGCTGGAGGACTACTATCTATTTCCAGTTACCTGGCCATGCACAGCATTTAATTCTGTGACATATCAATCAGAGATGTAGTATGAGATATCAATTATACACCCAGAGGGAGAGGAAGCAAACTGAACAAGCCAAATGATTTGAAATGTAAGGTCAGAGAGGAGAGGTTTTGAGGAAAAAGATGAATGTCAGCTCACATGGGATCCTTGTGGGACTTGAGGGAAGCTACAAGCCCAAGGCTGGGGTATCCAGGTCCCAACTGGGGATGCTGAGAAACTGTGGCATCCCCAGCCTTGGATTTCTGTATAAATGCCTTTGGGCACATTTTTTTTCTCGATATGCATTTGGGCATCTATGTCTGCCAACTCAGAAGACCCCAGAAATGGGCAGCAAACCCTGCACTGAACATGTGCTGCTGTGGTGGGTCCCCATCCCACGCATGTCCCACTGCCTCTCCTGCCTGCCTCTGACTTCACAGCTGCGTCGCCAGGATAAACACAACCAGGTCCCCCTCCCATTTGCCCACGTTAGTTTATTTGTTACCAAAACATGTTTACACTCTCTGCGCTAAAATCAATACTTCCCACCTGTGCCCACACAGCAGAGTCTGGTTTTGTGAATAACTGTAAAGAAATTCAGTCTAGACAAATTAAAATATAAATAAAGTAGCGTTTTCTTCCCAAACATATAACACAAATCATCCTTATGTTCTTATAAACTAGCCCTTACATCAGGATTTACAAACAGACGTCAACATTTAGTGTCTACTTTCTCCCACCAAGTCTCCTGCATCGCTCATTCGTCATTGGGAAAGTCTCCTTTCCGGAGAGATGTGTCTCAATCGCAGTGCTCAGCTGTCTTCTGGCACGTTTTGGGCTCCCCTGCACCACCCCGCACTGGAGTGCTCCTCAGAGCTCCGGGGAGTCTGAACCACTGGTGCTTTCACATGGGTGACATTCAGAGCTGTGCTTTCAGAGCTGGTTAAAAATATCCCTTTATTTTCTTAGGGCATCACTGCTCTTCATGCTTACGGTAGAAATGCTTTGCACCCGTAAAGAACTGGGGTAACAGGACAACAACCTAGGCGCTGTACGAAACACACCAAAAAAGTTTGTTTCTTCTCCAAACATTTTTCCACATCAAAATAAAACAAGGTGGACACAGGCAGAGAAGAAGGCTTTCACTCTCCTATTGCAGGGCGATATCGGCCTCTCCTTTTGCACAGAGACAGCGGTGTCTCCTCTCTACCCAAAACACACAAAGCCTGAACAGTACTGAAGAAAAATAAATGAGATTTAAAGGTCCGTACCCGAGGGAAAAAGCTGTTATTAAGCAGTAATGCACACAATTAAACCCAAAACATAACAATGGCCCCGAGGGCTTGCAGAGATGCCTGCTCTTCCACGACAAAAAAATCGCAAGGGTCACCATGCCCCACTGCGGGGTGGCAGAGATGGGGGGAACAGGCTGGGTGTAACACAGGCTGGCTCCCCGCATCGCCCCCGCTGCACAAGGAGAGCTGCTGGCAGCCGGCGTACAAAACTTGGTGGGGAAGCAATAGGCAATAAGGAAGAGCCTGACGGCTTCAACGGGAAACCAAATCCTCAGGGACCCCCGGACTTGCTGATTTAACCAACTTCTCAGGCTCCTTAGAACAAAGCGGTATTCACAGGAGAGGGGTACGATTACACCCAGGTGATAAATCACAGCCCTCCCAAATTCCCCGGGTCTTGAAGAGTGAGGCAGGAGTGCTGGCAGCAGAAACCTCGCTGCGTCCTAGCCAGGAGCTCGAGCAACAAAGCACTGGGGAAGTTTACTGTAAAGACTTTGATGTCTATAAGCTTTCTTCGTAGGAAGGGAGTTAGACACTAGCACCAAAATTTGAAGTAGGTTTTTTTTTTTCCTCTCTTACCTCTCTTCTTTGCTTCTCAGTCTAAACTTTGATACAGAATGAAAAATTCAGGTGGTTTTGAATCAAAATGTCCTGCAGGTGCACGTGCCTCAGTGTCATCAGCGCAGCAATTAAGGATAAGTACTGTCTGAAGAGTTCATTCTCTCTGTTCACGCAGTCCCATCCTCTGCCACCACTGCTGGTAGGACCATCTCCCCAGGAATAGCCTTTCTGGGTCAGACCCAAGATCAGAGCCATCTAGTCCAAAATCCTGTCCCTGAAAACAGGCTAATGAAACAGAGGCTTACCTAACGACTGGATGAAATAGGGTAGGTAGAGCATGTCCCTGCTTCTGGACATCAACTCCCACAATATTCAATCAATGACCTCAAGAAAATATTTTTGAGGACCATAATATTCCCTCTCTGCCTGTGCCTTTTGACTTCATCTGCCCAAAAAGAAACTTTTAGAGGAATCTGCTCATCCTCCAATATCAGCCTTCACCAAGTGCCTGGTCAGATTATTTCACACCAACCTCCTCTCCTGGCCTCTTCTCTTCCCGCTTGGTTCAGTTCCACCAGACCATTCCTCCTGCAGGAAGGTCACCTTGCTTCTCATACCTGCCCTCTCCTTCAAATCAAGTTGTGATCTCTGCTTGTGAGAGGTGATGGTACATGTGAAATAGCCAGCAAAGAGGGCAGAGAGAGGACACGAGGCCAATTTTGTGCCTTTGTTAACCCGCATGTGCCCCAAGCCCCAGGAGCTACAGCTGGAGGTCCCACCGAGGATTCACCTCCACCTGGGGTGCCCTCTAGATTCACCTCCCATCAGCAGGGTGAAATGGGCACCTCAGGGACATCCTTAACCATAGCTTCACATACATCTGCAAGAGACTGCTGCTCTCTGAGACCTACATAAGGTGCCCGAGCTGCACCCTTGCCCCTTAATGGCATGACTAGCTCATACATTTCACAACTGCAAGCCATGGACCAAACTCAGTACATGATGCCACAGCCTCCTTCAGCCCAAATTTCTGCTTCTGGGTCAGACCCTAAGAGGTGCAGCATGGAGGAGGAATGCTGCGAATTCAGGCCAACAGCTTAAGCAATCACTTTTCCTATCACTTTTCCATATAAAAGGCTGAGAGCAATTAGTAAAATCCAAGACCTGCAGCTCAATGTCATCTTTGACAACCTCCAGGTCTCCAACAAGACATCCAGACGGCTGCTGGCCCCTGTACTGGGAAGAGGTTTGCTGCTTCGCAAGAAGATTGATGTGACTCGGGATGTCCGGGGGGAAATGCAGCTGTGTTGGCCTCTGCAGTAATATCAATGCAAAGCATATATGCTTTGCTCTCTACTTTGCTGCAACTGAACTCCAGAAGCCGCACAGGATAATCTCATTGACAGCAGAAACTGAGTGATGGAATTATGTTTAATGAAAGTATATGGGCTATTAAACAAAAGGATTCTTCCAAAATAGGATTATTTCAGCTTCAAAAGTGCTGCTTTATTTTCTCCTTCTGCCTTACTAAGTATCAAGGTCTTTATGAAGCTAGGAGCTGTGCAATACCTAGCTACAGATATCATTTACAGCAGATTGCTTTTTTGGTTAAGATAAAAGAATTGGAAAGAGGTTTTATTTATTTATTATATGCTGTCTGGGAGAATAAGGGAAAATATGCTACCTGGTATTACTCTAGACTTGACTTACAGACTTAGTTGCTAAAGACAGGGATATTAATTAAATTTAAAAAAAAAAAAAAAGAATGAAAAAAGAAAGTATGGCATAAAACTCAACAGCTCCAACCCTGCTCCTAGGTTTACTAATTTCACAGGAACAATTTGAAATGCAAAAATGAATTAAAACCTGTCTATCATGCCCATGTTCTTGTCTGAGGCTGTGTCAAAAGCCAGATACTTGGAAAGAATTTATAAAAATTCCACAGTTGGCAAATGAGGAATAATCACTTCCCATATACATCCTCATCCAATAGCCTAAAAGTAGAGAAACAGCCTGCACAAGCTATGCTAAATAGAGTATAGTGTATGCCAAATATGCAAAGTAAATTGTACTCAGGACTGCAATTTAAATTTTAATGAAGGATTTAAAAAAAAAAATACATATTGCAAAGACAAAACATGAAATATTTACGCAGAATATTTGAACCTGAAACAGCAGGAACTAATAGCCAGAAGGTGCTTTGGGTTTTAAATCTTTCCAGGAGGAAAGGAAAGAAGGAAGAGTAGGAAAAGGTACATATTAATTTGATTATTCTTAATCTTATATATTTTGTAAATTTTCAGATACTTTTTATAAGTATGAAACAAATCTGGGTATTTATAGCATATCACGTGCTTTACAGAACCAAAGCTACCAGTGCGACCTTCGCACAGTTTGAATATGTCAGAGTTGCTACCTACCACGCTGCAAGCGTGCTCCGCAATGATGAATGCATTGCAATACAAGAAATATCACTTCTTATATTGACATCATCATATCAAATAATGTCATTACAGTAAGCTACGTTCCAAACCAGGTCTGCAATTTATAAAGCTGTAACAGATGCTTAACCACAATAGAAATATTTTCCTTGAAGGATGACAGGTGAGTGACGTGTATCTTCAGAGGCTGCTCTGCAGGGAATGAAAAAGCAAACTGGGGTATGAATTATCGGGTCTGTGCCACCCTAGTTTTTACCAACAGAAAGTGCCGGGGTGGTTGGGAGACAGATGGCAGTGCCAAGGTGCGCAGGGCTGGCAGTGCCCACGTGGTACCCAAGACTGGGGGTCTGTGAAAGGCACTTGGTCTTTGGGAGAAGGGAGCATCCACTCCCACAATTTGGGATCCACACTGCTGAGATCCATTGCACCTAATCTTTGCCAGCCATGACTTTTCATTTATGAAGCTGAACTACTTGGGGTCATGTATAGCATCACTAGTATTTTACTTAAATAACAGGAAGCCCGTAACTGCCCAGGCAGGGCAACACTCAGCAATTTCAGTGTTGAATTGCATGAGCTTAATTGCTCTTGTAGATGATGCACGGGGTGGTACCAGGTGCCCTTCACAGGCAGGGGTCCACCTCAATGCACATACATTTCCTGACCAACTTGACTGGCAGGTCCTTGCCAGGCTCCAGAGCGACCAGGAGAGCAGCCCATACCTCCCCATCTGTCAAGTTTTTATCTTGTACAAAACTAAAACGCGTTTTTGAGACATGCATCAGGGACAAGCCTTCAGTTTCTCATGCCTTCTGTCCCTTAAGCCAAATCACCAGACCTTGCAGCCAGCACACCTCACACCATTGCCAAACTGCTAATGCTCCCAACTCTGGAGGAGCCCTCTCAGCATATCATTCTCCAAACCCGGTTCAGGATCACCTTATGGCTCTACGGCACGATAGGTATTGGTAGAAAAAAAAAAGAAGAGAGTTCAAGGATATTTCACCTTTCCTCAAGCGAAAGTGCATTGGCACTGGCTCCTCATCTCTCCAAATTACTTCAGTTTTATGCAGGTTATAAAGTGAGTCTCCTACTCCATAAAAAAAGATCTCTTTGCTCAGGCACAAATTAATGAAAATTAGACTCAGTGCCGTACATTACAGTCTCCCTTTTGAACAGAAAGAATTGTTTAAAGGTTTCCATTAGAAATGATTGGTTTCTCTGTGTGGTGGAGCTAACGTTTTTTGTGAAGCTAATAAATCAACATAACGATAATTTGACAAAGATTCAAGATATCTGTAAGACTTCCTAGAAATTAAAATCTATTCAATTGGAGGAGAAAATTAAGTTAGTGACCTAAATACAAAAGGAGAGTATTTCAGATATCTACTCTTTAGTTTTCTTTTCCTGCTATTCATTAGTTTCTTTCATTGGCCTTTAACTCCTTTAGTTAGAAAGCAAAGCAGAGACACATGGGCACAGCTTATTATGTATATATTGGCATGTATTTGTATGTTTGAGGATATGCATATGATCAATCATAATTAATTAAATTAATTACAGATCATTCAAGAAATGAAAATAAAATGCAAGACAAAAATCTAACTTGCAATTGTCTCTTTCTCAGCAAATAAATCCCTTTGCATGAACATGTCCATGTGAAACCCATGCAAAACAGAGGGAATTTTTAGAAATTTTTTGGCAATCTAATATTTGGGCTGGTGGAGTGTGTTTTCTATGAGACCAAACATAAGATTAAGCACAATACCTATGCAATTCAGGCAAACCTTGTTCTCCAAATGACAGAAAAATTCAGTGATGCTTTCCTGCTTGCGTTAGAAAAGTTAGAACATAAAATTTTCTGCACTTGGATACCTAACAAGGTGATTTTTTTTTTTGGTTTAGTTGTTTGGACATGATGTTGGAGAGTGTCTGGGCAGAAAAAGCAGAATAATAATTCCATGGAGAAGAGTCTGGGATAAGAAGAAATGAAGGACATCACTGGAAGAAATATCAGCCATGGGAGGGATGGCTTTGGGCAAGGGCTAGAGCAAAGGCAGGGGAAAGGAGAGGTGCATGGGATCTTCTGGGAGAGGAGAGCCAAGCCAGGCTGCTCCCTCCCTTGACTCAAAATGACTTCTCCAGGAGCTGCAGCTAAAAGACTCGACTCAGCAGCATCCACCCTCAGCCCGTGCAAGCCTCAAGCGCGGCTCTGCACCACAGACCTTCCCACGCGCCGCTGATATCGGGGTCTTTGCAAACCCACAGCACACAGTGAATCTGCTCAGAACATCAGGTGCTCCCTGATAAATCTTATCAAAGTCAGACATCCTTGAGCACAGGTGATTTACCTGCAGGTCTTCACGCTAGACCTTGTTAATTGAAATGGCCCAGGCAGAGATTATGGATAATCTTCCCTGTGCGCCACATGGACAGGGAGAGGGAGAAGGAAACAGTTCTTCACAAATGTGTTGTTTTCCAGATCGTCTCCTCCAGGATGGGTCAGAGGAGTGTTTCACCCCCATAAACCTCTCCTTCAGCATTTGGTCTTGCTCGCTAATTAAAGTATGTAGTCAGCTTCTAACCAGTGGCTGCATACATGAGCACTGCGAGGAAAGAAAAATAGCTATACATAAAGTAGGATTAAAGTCACTGTTTTGCAGAGAAGCAATAGTTTACCTCAACTCCCCATCAAATATAGTTCAGAAACAATATGACTCTTCTTACCACCCCCCCTCTCTGTACATGCACCTGGGTGTTTGCAAGGCTTTGACATCCATAGGAAGAAAAGCTCCCAATTATCAATGATTTTTTATCCTCAAGCGTAATTAACCTCAATATCCTTTCTTTTACAACACCACCGAAATCAGAGTTGGGCTGCTGGAGTTCAGCAGCAAAGGTCTGTTTCTATCTGTGATCAAAGCCCCCAGGATATTATTTCTGTGATTATTCTAAATCTCTACCTGCACTCTTACAAGTGATTTGCTGAGAGAAGGTGGACACCAATATGAATAGATTGCTAAACGTTGGGCTATAGGTCTGGTTTACAAAACCCCGCAGAGCTACAGCTGTTATTATGTCTCCTGGTGTGAGAAAGTAAAACAATTCAACATTAAGTTTCCACTCAAATTGGAATAATAAGTCAGAATCTGAACTTTGCAGTGAAATGAAACACTTCGAAAATAGTTTGGCATTGTCCTTACACCTCGGCTTTTGATGGGGTCAGAATATTTCTTGTAGGTCAAAATTTTTAAAGTTTCATTTCCTTCTGCTTTTTTGCCCTGGCTTTATCATTTTGACTTTTACATAACGCGCAGCATCCCTGAAGAGTTAAAATAACAAAGTTGAAGCGAAACATCCTGATGATGCCCTTAGGCAGTCTCACAGAATAAGAATTTAAAAACGCAGCGTCAGAAAATCCTCCATCAGAAAACTTCCAGCCCAGCCCTGCTCACCGGCAGCAGCTCCCAGTGA
Organism: Aramus guarauna; assembly: GCA_013400195.1. NCBI lineage: Eukaryota > Metazoa > Chordata > Aves > Gruiformes > Aramidae > Aramus > Aramus guarauna. The sequence goes on along the minus strand of VXBL01005769.1, from coordinate 166,213 downwards.
CATTCTCTCCACTTCACTCGTCTACCACTGTGGGCCCGGTGCTCTTTTGAAAAATTACTCCCACTAACAAAAGAGTTTCTGGAAATACAGCTTTTTAGCGCACTGCACTGAAACACACTCTAACAAAGAAAAATCATCTGTGTGAGGAGCAGGTCTAAATAAAAGCAATCAATTACTTCTCTTGTACTTAATAGCATAGATGTCAAAGCAGTACTAACAAGCTCTTAGTATGGAGTAAAAAAAAAAAAAAAAATTTAAAAACACCGTATACTAATAGCAATTACAGCAGCAATGCAAAACTTGGCTGCAATTCAATTTATTTAAAGTTATAAATCCTCTTCTCATGCATCTGCCAACAATAGAGCTCTAAATTATTTACAGGTGAAATTATCACTTGTATCCCTATTTTACATATGGGAAACTGAGCTAGGCATAATTAATTAGCCAAAAGGCTGGAGGTCAGAGGGGAATCAAGGTTTCCTGAGTTCTAAGTCAGGACTCCATCCACCAAGAATTGTCTTTCAAGTTGAAAAATAAGGTTGCCCATAAAACCGTGAAGGGTTATTTAAGCGGGTCTGTAGGTGACTACAGGGTCTTTGCTTGCTCTCTCTTTTGCTATCTCTGTGTTTTTAAATTTTATTTCACAAAAAGAATGAAAGTTAAAAACATTCATGTTCCCACAAGACTCTTCATTACAGTCATATCACAGATCCATTGTTTGAAATGCTGAAGAAGCAAGTGCCAGAGATAAGATGTAGAGAAAACATGGGGACTTAGTCTGTATTTTATGCTGCCATATTTTATGCCTTAATATCCCACTACGCAGCTGGATTTCTGTTTCTGCGCTCCCAGAGGCTCGCTCAGGTGCCAAAAACAGATGAAGGCAAGCCTTCTGTTTTATCGTATTGGACCACCTCATTTCTGCCAACATGGCCCAGTTAAGACCAACCGATTTTCTGCCTAAAGCCAGACCTGAGTGTGGTGGCACCAGAGATGGTACGAAGCAGTCCAAAAGACTCTCCAGCAGAACAGGGTTTCTCTCTTTAGCTAAAAATAGGGAAAAGGGCTGGAAGAGATCACCAAGATCACTGAATTTTCCTGCCATCCAGCCTACTGCAGTAGACTCTTCAGGAAAATCAGCATCCAGCAGTGAGGAGGTCCTTGGTCTCCATACAGCAGCACTTAGCAGCATAAAACCACACCGCTATCACCCAACCAAGTGGAGTAAAACACAGATCTGGAAACGAGCAGGACCAGTAGTGACAGTGTGAAGGGCTGGATTAGGACCCCTGTTAAAGCTCGTGGTCTTGGGACAGTTGGGGTTTGGTGAAGCTCCTGAAGCTCAGGGGTTGGGGATGGGCCATCACATCCCCTTTCCAGGCTGCCACATGCCCTGCAGCTCTGAAGATGACACCGTGACCAGGGCCATCAGGAGCACTGATGAGAAGGAGATGCGTAAGGACAAGGATATTTTTTGAATAGCCAGGAGGACCAAGAGGAGTTTGCAGATTAAGAAAGGTTTGGTGTGCAAACAAGATAAAATCTCTGATCAAGAACAATTTAGGGGAGACTCACAACATGCCAAGAACTGGAGACTTAGTGCAGAACTGCATCTCTGCAGGGGAGAGGGCTGACCCTGCCTGTGGGTCCTGACCCCTTTCTGTTCAGAAAGGCTCTTCAGCCTTCTTCAGCCTTCCTTTCGCTGCTATGGAAAATGCTGCGAACGTGTGAAAACACCAGCCACAGATGTTATATCTAAAAGCAACATAATTGTGAGTCTCAGCCACATCAGCCACTGCTCCTGGTTTGCCTTCCCAGCCATTACTCTTCATTAATCCTGCTGCCCCGTTCATCAGGCTGAGAACTCCTCCAAATGATTTGAATTAAGTAGGTGGTCTCCTTTAGGGATGGAGCTAGAACTGAATAAATTGGGAGAGCACATTATGAGGGCAGGACCGATGCACAGCACAGCATCTCCATTTATCTGATTCAAAGTCTGTTTGTTGGGTTTTTTTTACAGGAGACTCAGCTGTTTAATTCTTTCCCATGGGCAAACTCCAGAGGTAATGGACAAAATGCCAGGGTGAACACAGAAAAATGATGACATCCCCCAACAGAATAAATACATTTTTTACAAAAATAAATAAATAGGATTAGGAATAGCTCTGCAGACTGGCTCAGCCACCCAAGTGGAAACAGGCTGGGAATGCTGCATGAAACCTCTCCAGGAGCCAAAAAGCAAGAGGAACAAATGGGTTTGCAGTAGGAAAATCTTTCTGATACCGCATAATTGTACAGGCACTAACTGTATGCATGGGATGGGATAGGACGAGGAGAGTGTTTTTATAAAACTTCTTCTGGTCCTTCACTGAGCCCAAAGCACTGGGTAAATGCAGAGGGTGCTCTGCCTGTGCCAACACCATACACAGAGCATCGGTTTGGGCATTGAGAAGGGGAAAAATGGGGACATTATTGCCACAAGGTCCCCAGGGCACAGGTTGGGTGATTGCCCATACAGAGATGGGGAGCCGGGTGTGACAGTGCAAGGATGAGTGCCCAAGGGACCCCGGTGCCCACAGCCCTGCCTCACTGTCACCTGGGGGGTAGAGGCAGCCCCATCTTCCCAGTGGACCATGCAGGTGGAATAAGATTACTCCACCACCCACCATGCTCCTTCCCTGAGCTTCTCTGCACGCAGGATGGACCAAGCGAAGCTTGGCTCAGCCTCACGTACCTCCCCTGGGTTGTGCATGGGATGTGCAGAAGGTAGTCCCATCCCAGGGCACCTGGAGCTCACTAACTGCTTTTGTGCAAAGGGAGGCTGAAAGCCAATGCCTTCCTGATCCACTCACACCAACGAGGGGAGGCAGCTCCTGACTTTGGGTCCTTGACTAAGCAGCAAGACACAAAGATGGATGCTAAAGCATAGCTTTGAGGGGAAATCAGTGGAAATCAGTGTTTGGGGCTGTGGACAACTCACAAGAGGCTGTAACTCCTCAAGCACAGAAGCTTGGAGGTCAGAAGTGCCAACCTTTCCAAAAAACACACAACAGCTCTGCAGGAAAGTATGGCCTCAATGCAAACTTGTGAGTGAAAGTTCATGTCCTCTTTCTTCTACAGACAGGAACAAAAATCAACAGATCAAAAGACAGATTTTTTCTGAATGCGGTGGAAATGGCCGAAGAGTAGGTCCAAAGCAGCAGCCAGAAATATCGCTGTCATTACAGGGAAGGGCTGCACTCTTGCTGTCATACTTTCCCTCAGCTTTTGCTATGACAGTGTCTCATCAGGATTGGGATGATTATGATTAAGAGCTCTTGGTCCACCCATTCTGTTGACTCCTGGCTCTTGTCCCAGAGCTCAAATATAAAGAAGGAACAACCCAAAAGGGATACTCTGGGTTCATGAGCACAGAACAGAAAACATTGCACTAAAATAAATAAATAAAAAAAAAAAAACTACCGAAGGCATAAGACATGCACAAACATTTCTGCGTGATGGAGTGCCCCAGTGGAAAGACTGCTCATAAGAGGCTCTGGATAAACTTCAGCCCAAGCCTCAGCAGCAAATAACTTGGACAACTACAGAGTGAGGATGGAGAAAAGGTTCTTTCCCTTCCAGACAGGCAAATAGATGGGAGCAATCACAGTGACCCCCCTCCTACATTGCTTGGTCCCTCTTAAACATTGATTTGTGGCTCACTCCTCACCACACAGTCCCTTTTATAAGTCCTGCCTTTTCAGCTCTCCTGACCCATCTGGCCCCTTTGATCTGGCTCCTCTAGCCTGCAAAGAGGTCAAGGGGGGACCTTATCACTGTCTACGACTATCTGAAAGGAGGTTGTAGTGAGGTGGGTGTTGGTCTCCCAGCAAAAAAGTGCTAGGACAAGAAGAAACAGCCTCAAGTTGTGCCAGAGGAAGTTTAGATTGGAAATGGCCTCAAGTTGCGCCAGGGGAGGTTTAATTTGGATATTAGGAAAAATGCCTTCACCAAAAGGGTTGTCAAGCACTGGAAGAGGCTTCCCAGGGAAGCGGTTGAGTCACCATCCCTGGAGGTATTTAAAAGATGTGTAGATGTGGTGCTTAGGGACACGGTTTAGTGGTTGGACTTGGCAGTACTGAGTTAATGGTTGGATTTGATGATCCTAAAGGTCTTTTCCAACCTAAACAATTCTATGATTGCATGTTCTCATATGCTGCAAGTCACTGGTGAAACTTCAGTTTGGTAGGCTATTGTTTGTAAAGCAGTAATTATATTCTTCACAATACTGGGAACTGGGCCATGATTGCTTGTGATTATCAAAAGCAATTTGCAACCAAAACTGAACATCGCTCCAAATAAATTGGGTAGGTGGCTACAAAGCCAAGGCTCTTCTGGGTAATTTTAATGAGGATGCAGTTACAGCAGGCGTGTGTAGGAATGTCGTTTTCCAAGGAGAGCAGACCACAGAGCTGCCTTCCAGATAATAAAGCCAATGCAAGTGTCCAGGGGACAGATTTCTAAGGGATCAGGGATCTGACTAAGAGGAAGCACAAGGCAAAAAGTAAAAGAAGCCCTGAACCACAAGGCCAGATGATGAATCATTCAAAAACTATCTGTTAAAGCCCAGAGGATTTGTTTACCTGATGTTCCTGAGAGTTATATAGTGATATCACCTTGAACTCAGAGGAAACAAGCTGCATTAACAAAAAAAAAAAAAAAAAACCACACCACCGTGTTATTTTTTACTGTTAAGCACATCCAGCCTCATCGCTCTTTTCATACCTTCACTTTTACTTTGTAAGATCTAACACTGCAAACTGCTTAACCAGGCTTTTATCTCCTTCAAATTCAGCCTGTGGTGCCCAAGAGACAGACCAAGGTCTCGCCTCCCTCGCAGTTTATGCACCAGCACACCTTGGCCATGCTCTGGGTCTGCAGCCACACGCGCTCTCCCACTGTACCTTGGCAGCAGCCAGGAGTTATTGCTGAGCATTAAGCACCTGCAATTTAAAACCACAGACTGAGGAGTAAGAGTACCACGATGCTGGAAAAAAAGTAACTTAAAATACGTGGTAGCAAAGCATCCACATTGCAGTCTCTTGTAACACTGCTCATTGGCATTAATCATTTTTATTCCATAGATCATGTATTATTTCACTAAACCTTTCTGTAAATGAGCCTTTACAAATTCACAGGGAGAGGTCTTATCTTCATTTCTTAAATTAAAAAGAAACAATTTAATGCTATGGCAAACAACGGATAGCTAGCGAAGGAGTTCACTTGTGTGGAGACAAAGACTAATTGGAAACCTCTCCCTTCCAGGATCATAACTCCATACGAGCACCGCTATGGATGAAGAGTGGATGTGGGATCAGGGCACAAAAGGTTAATTAAAACACTCAGACAAGAACAAGGAAGAAGATTGTAAAGCAACCCCAAGCAGCAGAACTACCTTCAGCTTACAGGGTATTCTACAGCTGGCCTTTGCTAAATGAAACACTATTTTTACATTGCCGTAAGTGGCATTTAATTGTTTTGTTCACCGCAGGATTTGCTGCATTGCTACCTTCTTTCCATTTCAAATTTTGCTGGACCTTCTCTGAGTTCCTTGCAATGCCTTTTGTTTTTTTTCCCCTTTTTTGGCTGAGTTTCGCTGAGCTGAATCACTGCAGGGACTATGCCAGCCGCTCACTTTGTGTTTATGGCTCCATGCCTCCTACTCAGGACACTGGGCATATTTTGAGATCCTCTTTCAAAAGCCCTAACCAGCTGTCATCTCCACGTTTCTCTTCTCCAACCGATCTCCTTCTCTACCTCCAGACACACAAACTCTCAGACAATCTGTTATAGAACTGTCACTTGCTCCTCTGCTGCACAGTCCCCATCCCCATCACAGGAAAATGCCACGGAGCTGAAAGAAGCTTTTGGTTTTGGTTTTTTTTTTTCTTTTTTTTTCTGTTTTGGTTTTTGTTTGTTTGTTTAATGTTAAGGGCTGTGCAGAAAGCCTGTGACACCCTGGGCTCCCTGCTAACGAAGAGGCCATCATGGTCTCACCGTGCCAGAGCAGCGCAGGGTGCCAGGGAAGGGTCGCACTGTCCTGCGTGGCTGTGTGGCAATCATTCTCAGATGTTTCTCTTTGGGAGGGGTGTCCTTTTTTTTTTTGGCCATCTTGAGCCTTAATTTCAGCAACACAAAGCACACACCTTATCCCGATTGAGCAGTCGCAAAAGAGAAACTTGAAGCGTTTCGGGCACCCAAAAAATCAAGTGCTCCATAAACCACCATTGACTATCAGGATTTAATCACTCCCAGAGTAGTGACACCCTACCTGAACCCCATAGCAAGGAGACTTCTCTACAGTTATGTTTAACTGTGGTGTCACTTTTGTTGTATCACATGAAGTCTCCTTTGTATTAACACAAACTCAATCCAACAACCAGAAATTTATTGCCTTTACTTTAAGCTATATACAGGCTTTATTTTTTTAATAAAACCATATGTTGCAATCTGTTCTTAAGCAGGACCTCCCCACTAGACCACATGCAAACCGTGCTAGAAAAGCCCAATATATCTAAAAATCCCAACACAGCTTGTTTTCAGATGGAGTGAGAGTCTCTGTGGGATCCCTTCAGCCAGATGGAGACAGCTACCGCGTGGGCTGAGCCAGGCAGCGAGGCTCCAGCAGCGTGGGAGGAACAAGTCCCTTCCAGCACACAGTCCATCTCCTCATGGAGCAGACATCCAAAGCAGATCAGGTGAATCATAATCCAAAAACACCTATTCTCTGGCACTGGCGGTCCTGGGGTCATCTCGGTGTGATGGGGACGTCTGCAGCCCACAGTTCAGCCAGACACATCCTGTGCTCTGGTACAAATTCCACGTGCTGAGTGAAAGCACTAAAAGAGACCGGTCCCTGGGTCCAGATGGAGCAACAGGGATGCACCGAAACGGCCCACCTCAGGATGTTCACACACCTTCGCTGCGCCAAGCCAAAGGAAGTTTTCTTTTGCTATGCCAACATGTTAGCCAGGGAATAGCAATAAAGCCGGAAAAACAGCTGAATACCACGCAAATGGATCACACAGCTCCTACTTTCCAGTAAAATCTACCTGGGTACGCTGAAATAATTATACGCTTTACTGAAAAATCCAAGGGAGGTGTCACAGGGCCAGAGGCAGAGCACTGGGTAATACAGAAAGACTCCAGGATCAGAAGGAAAGCCCATGAAAAGCAAACACGCTTGGATCCTAAAGCTCAGAGGGGGTTCAAGCTGACGGGGACCCCCATGAACCTGGCTGAGGAGCAGCAGTTTGGCTTTCGCTCCCCCACAATGGCAGTAACTTTCCTTTCCCCTGAATCCTACTTCCCCCAAACACTGAGCAACAGACAGAAAAAAACATTTTGCATTTCTCACCTTGTCAATGCTGTGAGCACTTCACCATTTGTCAAGATTTAAAGTTAATCAAAAGATTTTACTCCTTCTATTTCTTTAAACAGCAGAATCTATTTATAGCCAGCTGCTTCTTTTTGGGCAGGAAAAAAATGAACCCTCCAACACATCCTTTTCATTCTGATCTTTCCTGATCGATACAAATCCCCTCCGTCCTTACCTCTCCGTTTTGAACAATTCATCGCATTCATCATTAAGGCTGAGTCCCACGACATCAACCTGGTTATCCCTGTTGACTTCCTCAACTTTGTCAAAGCCAAACCAACCTGTCAAATATATCACAGGCATGGTCCTATGCCAGAGCAAGTCTGACAAATTACCCTGGTCGAGATAAATAGATACGCTATTTTTTGGTGAATGTTTGAACCTCCCTTTTGTTGTGAGAAACCCAAAGCCTTTTTCAGTAGGTATACCTGTTTTTTTCCAGTCTGATGGTTAGGAGGACACTGATGTCCCCAACAAATTCTGTGCTATACAAGGAGCAATTATAGATTATGAAAGGCAAGCTCTGAGTGAATTTGGGGGCTGTGGTGATGTGGCGGTTGCAAATCAGCTTCTAAACAATGTAGAAGGGTGACTTTGGTACTTATGGGGAGGGTGATAACATGGGTGTCTGTCAATACATCCATCCTCACCTCCTGCAGTGAGTATATACATCCTAATTTCGGGTAGGAGGAAGGAGGCCTGAAATATCCTCCCACATCTCCTCATCGATGGTCTGCTGATGACTTCTGTAGAGACCTGCAATTATAGTTGTCTTGTTTGCCATTGTCCCTTCAGCAAAACTTAATCTAGAGATGGGGTAAATCAATCCAGATAGGTCACACAACATGAGATCATGCAGCAAATCAGTATAAGAACTGGGATTAGGGCTTTTGCTCTCCCACTCTCATATTTAAGAGCGCCTAAAGACAGAGGATCCAGATCAAGCACACATGGGAGCAGGATCGTGATGGTCATATTAATTTCTCAGCTTTCATTTGTATTTCATGGGAGCTTTCCTCTCATTAAAAACAGCTCTGGCATTTTCTTAATCTAACTGAAGTTGTCTTCATTAATAACATAGTCACATCCATGGAGTATCAAAATATGCTACTTACTCTATTATTGTCAGTATTGTTTGTTTCATTTGTATGAAAATGTCCATAATTGGCAATATTTCCATAAATTAGCTGATATCGTGCTAACAAAATGTTACAGCTTGGCACAAATGAAAAGATTTATGTCTACAAATTCTCAATTCATCTTGAAGTTTAATTATAAAAATTTATTGTTAACTTTCTGGGCTTTTTCCTTAGTAAATGCCCCAAGACAAGAAATAATTATCATAAAATGCAAACATGGCTCCCGGAGGTAAGCAGCACAAGGGTTATTTATCAGCTAATAGGGTATCTTAGCATTTGATATCATGCAAATCCCTCATCATTATGGAGATTTCATTTATACCTTTCATTTCTTTTTCTTTTGGTAATGCTTTACTAAATCCATTTTAGATGCTGAGTGTTATCAGTTATCACAATAATTGTACCTCTGGTTTATCCCTTTTTGGATATGTGGCATTGCCAAGAAAATAGCCTATCACTTATTGCTGTAAAGGGTCCAGGGCTTTGCAATGCTTTCCTGCAATTCAAAAACCATATTAAATAATGGTTTCCACAGTTCGTAACCATTCTTGGGCATTTTCATATTTGCGTGAGGGTCTCTGCAGCTCACTGGTTCTCACACCCTCCTTCCAGCAGTCCAAAAATCAGAGGTTGTCAGTTCTCCTTCCCTTGCAGAATGCAAAATCAACGTTCTCCCCTTGCCAATAGCGTTAACCTCTCCAAGCTGCATAATGGCAATCCCCCTGACATTAGCTGTGGGACTCCGAAAACCCCAAACAAGCTACCCTGCAACTGCATAGCTCAGATTCATTTACACCCAAGGGCTGAATGAGGGAACAGGCACACAATCATCTCAGCATGGACTGCCAAAGCCAATCAAGAGATTATCAGTGTTCTGCACTGGCTGATGGCATGGGCATTTCTTCCTTCACTTATTTCTTCACATGAAACCTTTGGAAAACAAAAAATATGATGATAATTCAGCTTTAAACAAAAAAAGTCAGCTTTCTCTTCAGCTGCTGTGGTGAGCCTTGCAAAACCCTCACTGACCTGCACCGAGACAGCAATTCCACGTGAGCAAACATTGCTCAGCGTGATCATGGTTATGTCCCAACCGCTGCCAATATTGCACTTGGGAAGACCTGAGCTAGCTTCGCACTCAGGCCAGAACCCCTAGGAGAAACTGAGCTCCATGCTCACTGCTCGTGCAACCTGGCCAAGCCAAGCAGAGCTACCTCACAACCATCTGCAGGAGCTGCAGGTCCAGCCTTACTGTGGGCATAGGCAGCACACCGGACTTTATGGACCACGGAAGGAAATCTTCCCAGTGCTCAATACGCAAAACCCTGCTTACAGTTCACAAGCAGTGCAAGGAAATTCAGGTTGGAGATGAGACTGTCCCGGATGCAGCTCCTCTCCAACTTCTCCCCTCTGCGCATCCCAGATCAGATGTATCCAACATTTCCCGCTGCCACCTAGAACCTCCACACAGCATCAGCTGATAGACAAATCAGATGTCTGTGGGTAACACACGCCATAAACAGCTATGCCTTTCCCGATATAAAGCTAGTGCATTTTACATAATTATTTCCAGCCGTTGACCAGAATTAGCTGCAGACGTAAGGGGTACACGCCCCACTGTCAGCCATTTTCTAGCTGCGGAACAGATGCTCGGACCATATTGTTGTCAGTGCAGTTCCCCATCCTGATATTGAATCCTAATGAAGCATATAATGTGCCAATTTACAGTGTGGACGGGCTGACATCTTCATAAGGAGCAGCACCGTACACCGCGGTGTCTGAAACACCAGCCTGTGTGCTGACTTGCTGCTCAAAGAAGGGTTTCTTTTCCATTTTCTCACCAAAAGAGATGGAGCATCCCCCAGGAAGCCCTCGGGTCTGCTCTTGCCACGTCCCCCGGGGCGTTTGCCCCACACCTTCCCGTCCACAGCAGCAGCACGTGGCAGATCAAGGCTGCTGCGTTTGCTCTTCAAAACTCTCCTGTAATGGCCATCTTCAGCAAACAATCCCAGTTATGAACAGACTTTGCTGATGCTTCACTTTTCTTCAGCTGAAGGTCGTTTTACTACATGTAGCAAGAAAAAATGTGGCTACAGGTTTAACATCAAGAATAGAGGTCAGGACTCCTGGATTTCTATTTCCAGCTCTTACAGAAATTCAGGGTATGCCCTAAACAAGGCATTTGGACCTGATTGTCTGAGAGCCCACACGGGGTCCGAGAGACTTGTGGAGGCTCAGCACTTCTGAAAATCATAACCTTGCTTTGTGCCTCAGTTAATCCAGCTGAACAAGGGCATTGTGCTGCCTCAGCGGGAACAGAGAGCGCCTTTTCAAGGCTTGTAAAGCTCCAAGATCATCTTTTAAAAAAAAGGTAGCATAAAAGTGCAAAGCACTGCTAAGAGCACAGTCGCGCTTGCACACTATATAACCCCCTCGGCAGCTTTTTCGCACGCTTTCACCCTCAGCTCTGCTAATGCCGACCGCAAAGCCATAACGCAGCAGCCGCAATCACAAAACACCAATGGTAACTCTGGTATTTTCTTTTTTTTCCTGCTTATAAAGCTGGGCAAGTGCTTTTTAATCATGAACGAATATTCATGTCAAATATGGAGGAGTGCCTAGAGCCTGTGGGCATAATTTTTACGGGATGACAAAGACAACCCTGTGATGGTGATTCATTTTGACACGACTGTAAGCATACCACCGGCAGTGCCCGAGTTTGGCTTTTGCTAACGCAGAAATGATTCATATTTTTGACGTCGCTATCAGATAGAGGTATATAAACTTATGCTGTAGGAGAATAAATAGCATGAGTCATCCTTTTTTCTTTCTTTTAGAAACATTTGTTCAGTGCTCTTAACCTAATTGTACCTGCATTTCTACAAGTAGAGTTCAGAAAGACAGACAGAAGAATTATGTTCTTTGAAGACTCACGCTCTGTCTGTAACTCCTCCTGGGGTGAACTGGAAATGGCACAAACATGAAAGCAATGGGCAGGACAGTAGCTTCTCCTTAAATTTTGCACTTTCGTTAGTTCCCTGTATGTCTAATGACCTTATATTTCTTAATACTCAAAGCATAATTAAGATACTCAAAATCTGTGACATTTGTTGTAGACATCATCACACACCAAAGATCACTATATGGGAATGTCCGACAAAGCTCTTTTGGAACATTCATAAAGACTCCTAAAAACTTGGGAATTTCAATGGGGGGGGTGTTTCAGGCAATTACACAATTAGGAGGCTGTGTGTGGGGACGTGTCGGTGTGCAACAGATGCACAGACTTGCTCTGCCCCACTTTATACGGCGTAATTACACTGCCCACTACACAGGGAAGGCTCAGCTCAATGCCCACTGAAAATGCCCCTTGGAAACCCCCTTGTGTGCATGTCCTGATGCTCGGACCCCCAGTCTCTGCCTCCAAAAAATACTTAAAACACAGGAACCAACCCCTTGCAAAGACATACAAAGATGCTGAAAGCATAAAACATGGGGAGTAAATCAAGGCAAATGCAAAGCAACTGAATTACTCCTTTAGAAACTTTTTTCTCCAGCCCTAAATTTCCATAACCCAGTGAACAGGAACTTATGCCAACACTTCCATTAAAAGAGATATCATAAACAAATTTTTGTTTGAGGAAGGTTTTCTTTTTTTTCTTTTTTTTTCTTCTGTTTCACTAGGACCACTATTCATAGCCCATTTCTCACCTTCAAAGCACATTAATTCTCAGAATATTCTTGTGATGTAAGTGATTATTAGTCTCATTTTATGGATGAGGAAAATGAGGCAGAGAGGTTAACTGACTTGCCCATAAGTCCAGCTCTATAGATACATAAAGAAAGATATAGAGAGATGTTTTACATTTATTAGTTTTAATATCCTCTCAATCCTGCAGAGTTGGACTTGTGGTAATTAAGGCGACTGGCTTTAACAGGCAGTGATATGCAAGGTATGGAACCAAGGCAGTTCTTTAAAACCACTATAAAACACTCCTAAAATAACTTTCTTGTGCTGTACAGGCATGTGCAAGGTGGGAAGCCTTTTATCCCCGCTCGTTTTGGATCATGGATATGACCTGCCTGGTGCTTGGGTGCTCAGGACCAGCCTCCGACAGGCTTTTCACAGAGGATGTGGGACAGCACTGCTCCGTCATGGGAGCCCTGCAGGGAGGCATCCCCTGCACTTCCCAAATGTAAGGGAATGCTCCCCAAAGTAACACTTTTCTGCAGCACTTCGAGATCTCTCACCTTAAAATTCAGTTAATTCATGTTGCCCCTTCCCAAGCCGTATTGTGTCAGCTACGCCTTGCCACATGAAAAAAATCAGCTTCCTGCATCATCTAGTGAGTGATGAGAGTGTGTGTGAGCACCTCTACCAAAAAGCACCTGGAGAGCTTCTTAACTTCAGACTCTTAAAAAACAATTTGTGTTTTAATGTAGAAATTCCCAGAAGGGCAATCGAACAGAGATAACTTCTAAAAATCAAACTAATCATAAGCTGAAATCAAGTTGTCTTTATGGCTAATTTTCTCCAGCTGCAACCAGGGCATGAGAAACATCACAGAAAAAGACTTTGGTTGTTAAAACAACCCATAAACCTCTAACAGTGCCTTTCAGATTCTTGTAATCTTTGGCAAGTGTCTCAATGAGTACCACTGCAGCATCACGCTGGGCCTGCATAAGAAGCCAGGTAGGACGCTCATAGTGCTGCAAATGGATCAGTGGGTTGTGGTGTGGTCCTTTACCTTCCTGATAATTTCAGAAGTGACATCCCCTCCTGGGCAGGGGAGTTTTGTGCACATCACTGTGTGCGCGGTGCTGCACGTTTTCCCAGGGGCACCAGCTGTACCTTGGAGAGTCACAGCTATGACAACTCTCCACTCCCTCCAGGCAAGGCAAAAAAAAAGTCACTAAAGACATGACTTAAATAGTTTTTAAACACCAAGACAACAGTCTTGAATCAGGAAATACCCAAGAAGCAAATCCTGGAGTTCAGGATAGTATTTTGAGGACATAGCTCTACCTGCTTGCCTTACTGTCTTGTTCCCTGGCCTTTATTTTTCATCACTGCTGAAAGCAAAACACTAGGAAAGATTAGGATTTTTCTAATAAGGTGCGGCTGATCTACTGCTTTTATGTTACATATTGCAGTGTGCAAACAGAAACAATAAGACACAGAAATGGGCAGCAAGTGCATTTGCTACCCATGCTGTATAGTCCAAGAAAACTATCACTAGCAAAACCCTTGCTTAGAAAGAAAGAGTGGAAAGTGGCATTCAGACCAAAAAAAGGTAAACTTTCTGAACAAAGTACCCAAAAGCCCTAGGAGTGACTGTTCTGGAAAAGCACATAACCCATTTCACCTCCTCTTGCGAACTGCCTGCAACTCTTCTTGCATGAATAACACAACACGCCTGGAGAAATTTGTAGCCTGCCTCCCATTTTTATATTCAGAAACAGAAGCAAAGTATGTGGTGCTTTGCATCTTCTCAAGCATAGAAATGAAATACAGCCCTCACGTACAGATAACAATAAGCTACTTGAACTCAGCAACAGCCTCCTGCTGTTCTCCAGAGAGATTCACACAGCAAAAGCCTGACTGTCCACTGGCGCTAAACAAGTATTTCTGTTAAATGTCTCTGTTCAAGCCCATCAAAGGCAAAGTGCCTCTAATTGAGGCACTGCATGATGGTGGTTTAAACACACAATCCCAATAAGATCTGAAGATATCCAAGTAGGAGGAGAGCATCTTCCTCAGGGAGGTCATGTAGGGAAGTATCTTGCACCAGACTGGGTGGCTCAATGTGACCAGAGACAGGATATCACACAAAAGTAGTGGTTTCCTGCAAATGGTCTTGGAAGCCACACTTTTATAGTTACGGAGTTTCAATATACTGCTATCTAATTTATCAATGTAAGCTCTGGAATAAATTAATTACACAGGGCCTGACCCACAGCCTCTGGTCTAACCACCCCAATGTCAGCACTCCCTCGTATTTTGAAGATGCAGTTGCCATTTGATAAGGATCCTGCTCCCCACTAATTGTCCCTTGTAATGAGCTTTCATGAAATTTAATTTCTTTAATGCATTTCTCTGATCTGACTGATTTGGACATTCTGACACTTGCTTTGTGTCAGCATTTATTAGAATGCTCCATTTGACTGTTTCCCTTTTAAAAATAAAAGTAGTAGTAATGTTCAAATGTGTATGCAACATCGATGGAAACAGGTCGGAGCAAGAGTGTGACAAATTGGAGAGGGCCCAGTTTGGAGCAAAAGAGCAAAGCCCTTCCCTTCTCCACCACAGCAGAAGCACTTTTTCACACACATTCCCACAGCTTACCCCACCTAACCTGACAGACTTAGTTTGCAGTAGATGCAATAATGGCATTGATTAGCCCATAGTATATTAATTAAGCACGTTTCTCCATCTACCTGACCATGCTGAGCACCTCCACTGCATCTCCTGTGATGCCCTGACCACCCGACTGACCCCAGCATCAGCCTGTCCCTTCACCTGTTCTCCCCCATCGGCACCAATGTTTCATTCACTAGACAAATCAAGGACATGAATCCAGCATCCAAGCACTGGATTTGGTTTTATATTTGTCCTGGTTTTGGCAGGGATAGAGTTAAATTTTCTGCCTAGCAGCTGCTGTAGTGCTGCGTTTGGGATTTAGGATGAGGATAATGTTGGTGACACACTGGCGTTTTAGCTGTTGCCAAGCAGTCAAGGATTTTTCAGCTTCTCACACTTCCCTGCCAACAAGAAGGTAGGGAGTGTCCAAGAAGCTGGGAGGGGACACGGCCAGGACAGCTGACCCAACTGCCCAAAGGATATTCCACACCATACGACATCCTGCTCAGCGTATAACAGGGAGAGTTGGCCAGGAGACGGCACGGCTGAGGAACTAGCTGAGCATGCTTCTGGGTGGCAAGCAATTGTGCTGTGCACCACTTGTTTTGTGTATTCTTTTATCATTATTATTATCATTCTCTTCCTTTTCTGTCCTATTAAACTGTCTTTATCTCAGCCCTTCAGCTTTACCTTTTTCTTTTCAATTCTCTCCCCCACCCCACTGGCAGGGGTCTATTAAATGAAGGGCTGCGTGGCTGTTTTAGCTGCCTGCCGGCTTAAACCACGACAATATTTTAACTGGAGTGCAAGGCACAAGGCTGATCAGGTCTGCCAGGTTTCTTCTGGAGCACAAGGGCAGCACGGCTGCCAAGCGGGAGCATTAGCCCAACTGCCAGAATACATGACTTTTAAAGACCGTATTTGCCTGAGTCTTAAATTATTTATCCATTCTCTTCAGGTTTGCTATCAAATCATCTCAATTGTTTTGCAGTTTATTAAAAATGTCCTGCACATCTGGTCTAATCAGCCAGAGAAGGATCGCCCAATTTGATTGTCAATAGCAATCCCAGGATATCAGCTTGGTAATCACAGGATTTTCTACCTCACCAGGTCCTGGGAAGGGTGGTTTAATCACCGCTGATGTGGAAAGGACGCCCAAGTGCTATAGGCACAGACCACGCAATCATACTGCTCTCTGTAAGACCAAAGCCAGCCTTTTGGGGTGGGAAAAGCACATCTGGCACAGCAGATAGAGCAGCCATCACCATCATGAGCAGTGCCCATAGAAAAGCCCACCCACGTCTGCTATCACGGATCAAGCCCAGCTCCTCTTCTGGACCATGGGGTATCAGACAATGCAACTTGTGGCACGACCTTTCCTACGCACCACGAAACCCCTCAGAGCCTGGCGTTTCGTGTGCTTAGAGCTGCAGTCAGAAAAGCCATGCAAAGACGGCACATGCCAAAGACGATCCATGCAAAGGAGACTTCTCCTGCCTCTTTTCGCACCTTAAATGTACATTAGCGTGTGAAAAATATGAAAATATTATAGCAATACTGGAAAGGTTTGAAACCCTCTGTTCCCTCCTTTGCCATCCTGAGCTGGAAGGAGAGACTTGATGTGGTACGAGGAGCCTGTTTTCTATACACGATTTGTATTTCTATATATATGTTTACACACATTATCCTTGACACTGAGGAGTTTGTAAGAAGTTTGAGAATAACCACTCGCACAACCTGCGGCTATTTACCAGAAAGAGGAAAAATAATTGGTTACATCTTCTCAACCAGTTTCCAGACTTAAGAAAAGTTTGCTTGGTGCTTTAAAGAGTTCATTTGTGTTAAATGCAGGTGTAAGGAGTTTGCCCTAGGGAAAATATAGGGGAACACAGTATTCCTGCTTGATGCACTGGTGTAGAAACTGAAACACATTACAGTACACAATCCACCTCCCCATGGGAGCCGCAAGTGCACTGCCTCTGTCATGTACCATAGAAAAAGGCCTTGTTAACGTTTTTAAGAGGCAATGAGCTATCTGAGGGAATTGAATCCTTAATGCAGAAATATTAAAAGACATTTGCTTTCTAGTTCCACAAGGAGAAATGCAAAGTCCCACACCTGGGGATGAACAATCCCATGCACCAAAATATGCTGGGGAACACCCAGCTGGAAAGCAGCTTGGCAGAAAAGGACCTGGGGGTCACATGGATATACCTGGTTGAAGATGAGCCAGCAATGTGCCCTTGCTGCAAAGGAGAACAATACCCTCAGCTGCACTAGACAAAGTATTGCCAGTAGGTCGAGGGAGGTGATCCTTCCCCTTTATTCAGCACTGGTGAGGCCACGTCTGGAGTTCTGGGTCCCCTTCTGAGCTCTTCAGCGCAAGAGAGATGTGGGCTTACTGGAAAGAGTCCAGTGAAGGGCTACGAGGGTGATTAAGGGCCTGGAGCATCTCTCCTGTGAGGAGGGGCTGAGAGCTGGGACTGTTTAGCCTGGAGAAGAGAAGGCTCAGGGGAATCTTATCAATGTGTATAAACACCTGGAGGGAGGGTGCAGAGAGGATGGAGCCAGTGTTCTTTTCAGCGGTGCCCTGGGCAGGACCAGATGCAATGGGCCCAAACTGAAATACAGGAAGCATCACTTCAGAGAATACTCTGAAAATCAGGAAGCTCTTTTTTATTGTGAGGGTGACTGAGCACTGGCACAGGTTGCCCAGGTAGGTTGTAGAGTTTCCATCCTTGCAGATAGTCAAAAACCATCTAGACACAGTCCTGGGCGACTGACTCTAGGTGGCCTGACTTGAGCAGGAGGTTTGGACCAGGTGACCTCCAGAGGTCCCTTCCAGCCTCAGCCAGCCGGCAATTCTGTGATTCCACATATGTTTTTATTGTTAACATATGCACAGCGATTATTCTGCATTAGAGTTAGCATCCAAACAGCTGCACGGGACAGAAAAATCAAGCGTAGTAGGCACAAAGCAAAAGCAGCGAGGCTTGGAAAAAGCACACGCAGGAGCTGCTCACACCCTGCGCTGATGAAGGGCTACCAGCATCACAAGCAGCCAGTAAGTACCTACAAGTCAGAAATGGGTCATTATTTCCAATGAACAATTTAATTCATTAAACACAGCATTTCCCTTTCTGTTGCCGAATGCTCCACGATCAGATGATGATGCTTTTAAACATGATTGCTGTTTACAATTGTCCAGAAAGCCTGTTGCTCCCGCACTCCACATTTCTCATTATTTTTCCCATGCGAGAGTCACTTACTGGGCAGGGTTATTTTTCCCCAGCTGCATATTTTGAAGAAGAGGATTTGTAAAGTGCCAAAGACTGGCAATTACGAGCAATTGTAAGGATCTGATCTAGATCTAAGGTATAATAAAAGCTGCAAAAATGGTCATAAAGACATAATCAGTGACACCTCCTGTGTTACTAAAAGGGCTTTTCTGCAACAGAAAACCTCCCTCACCAGAGGTTTATTTTCTGGGGTCATTGTGCTCATAGCACAGCACAAGGTGAGGCAGCCCAGGGACTAAGGAGACAGCTGACAGAGAGGGCTTGGGGAGGTGGATGAAGAGCTGGTGTCATGCTTGGTGAGCTTGAGCTGAGAGATGGATGTCCCTGAGAAGATACTAGAGAGAGAGGGGCAAGGACTTGATGGGAACAGGGAGACAAGCCTGGACCACAGAGGTAAAATATCAGCATTGTCTAATGTGGGCTGGAGAATCATAATTCATGAACTCATGATTGGAGATCAGCAACACAACTCTCTGAAGACCCCCAAGGAGAAAGAGGAGATCTTGTAGACTGTCAGAGGTACTTGGGAGGTAGAAAAGAAATTGGGAGAGTGTCCTGAAAGTAAGGAAAACCTTTCAAAAATGACAACACTCACAGCCGGTCAGGATCTCTCATTGCTAGATACTGCGAGGGCTCTCAGAGCTGAGGCGATTCTTGTGCTTTTAGGGTTTTTCCTCAGAGTCCCAGACCCACATATCACCTAATGCATAGAGGATCTCCATTAAGCTGGGCCAACAGGCAGGCTGATCATCGCTGAGAGTGCCCTGTAAAAGCGATCCAAGTCCACTCCAAAGAAAATAAGAAGGCTCTAACATCTATTTGATGATTATTTTTTTTAATCTCATTGTTTTCAAAGCAAAGTAGTGACTCAGCCTGAGTAGCTCCCAAATGAAAATTTGGCCAGGAATTGAATTCAAATGTTAAATCAATCAATGGGGATCTTGTGGATTTCTTCAGCTGCTTTGGCCTTCAGAGAACAGATGTTTGTACAAAGTACTCATAAATCAAAGTGAAGGTTGCAAGTTCAAAATACCTCTGTCCTCAGCATGTCACCTGTGTCAGGGACAGCCAGGCTGGTGACAGAGACCAGACCCTATCAAATCCAGTCCTTTCAAGGGATTATTCTTTGCAAATTATATCAGCTATCCTGAGGGATCGTATGATGAGTAGCCTACCTTAGCAGGGCACAGGACTCTGACTCAGGAGGTCATTTCCATGAATTTATCTTCTACATTAAGTCAATTAATCATCCATTAAGAATTGCAGTTGCATACGAGTTGAAAGCACATAGAAAATACTGTGGGCAGTACAGTCTTTAATAGAGCACGGGGACAGCTGAGCTTTTCAGTGCTGGATGCAGGAGCTGAAGAGCAGAGTCATTTTTTGATGAGCGGTACTAAACACCGCACTTCCGATTTGGGGGATTGGGGGAGCAGGGGAAGTGCGAGGACAGGATAATCCTGCCCGTGCCCTCCGCATGGTAGAAGCTAGTTCATCCCTCCATATCCAGAGAAGCAAACGAGCTCAGCCACGTAAGCAAGAGACAATTATTTCTTTAGAGGCTTTGCAGGGTCCAGTCCTTGGATAAGACCAAAAGAAAAGTTTCCTAGCTCATTTTCAATTAACGGTGAGGAGAGAGGTTGCACTGGGAACACTCAAGCCCTACACTAGAGTTCTATATAATCATTTTTAATTATAACTTCGTAACAGCCACCCTGCAAAACAGACTCATCATCTCACCCAAGCACATAAATATTCCAGTAATGAAAATAAAACTAAGACCCTTAATCTGTTTCTTCCTCTTCTCACTGCTACCCACCCCATCCCTACCAGGGCTAGAAGTCTGCAGCAGAAGAGGTGGCAGAGTATTTTGTGGCAGTCTGTCACTTTCTGCTAATCTTCCAATACTGAAAATCATTTTAAATCCATTCCTGTCTTTTTGCATTTGCATAACTGTCTGGAAAGAAAACTCTAAAAAGGCAGAGTCTGATTTAGTGTGAATGAACATGTCATAAAACATTTCCAACTCTGCAGCACTTGTGTAAA
Organism: Aramus guarauna; assembly: GCA_013400195.1. Lineage (NCBI taxonomy): Eukaryota > Metazoa > Chordata > Aves > Gruiformes > Aramidae > Aramus > Aramus guarauna. Next base: position 145,951 of record VXBL01005769.1, on the reverse strand, counting down.
TCTTTCATGATTTAAAAGTTGCCAAGTTACCAATACCGTGAGTATTATGAAGTACTGGGCTTCACGCTCAGTGTACACACAAAAGGCAATTTCAAGTTAGGCTTCCCTTCTCCGGAGCTAAGTTTCCTTCCAAAAGCAAAGATGTTAGGCAGTGAAATTATTTGTCTTCGGTGCCAAAATAGATTTTGGGAAGGTTAAACATCTCCTGACAGTTTTGGTGAAGAATAAGGATGTTCAAAGCATTTTTCAGTTTGGAGGGGAATTAAGATTTTAAAAAAAAAAATAATAATATCTTTTCTTTCGGTGCATTTAGATCATCTTAAAAGTGTTTCTACACTTTCCTCTCCTGAGCACTCACATGGGGCCCCTGGGCTGCTCTAACCCATGTAGGCTGCCCAGCCTAAGGACAGGGTCACAGCCAGCTGCTGGTCATCACAAGAAGGACCTAAAGCTCTCCTGAACAACAGGTGTCCAAAAAAAAAAATCTAAGTGTGAACTAGCATGTAACATCTGTGAATCCCAATCCAGCTTGGCTTCCCCTAATTACCAGGTCACGACCCTGACAGTGTGCTGCACAGTGTGCAGAAAAGCCATGCTGCAAGCAAATGTGGAAATATTTATGGCACCAGAAGATCCCCCTGCACGTACCTGTGGATCCTAAACACCGAGCAACCCTCACCCTGCAGCAAACCACGGTGGTGCTCATTAAATTCCTAAGTACTGGCACAGAGTGCTAGGAGTAGAGCAAAACTCAACTTTTTGCCTCTAGTAGAGGCAAGTCTTCCAGCAACAGGCACCCACCGACGCTGAACATCACACACGAGGACTGTTCAGAGGTGCTGCACCAGGTGAACAACGGGATGGACTTCGCTCAGCCCCCAAAAGCAAACCCATCTCTGCCCCTGAAAGCTTGTAAAAGCATGTTGACAAAGGACCTCCATCCTCACCTGGAGACCAGTAGCAGCCTATTGCCTGAAATGAGAGCCTTAATCTTTCTTCCCAAGAACAGAATCACTCAATGTGCTTTATTCCCTATCACTCGCTGCCCTATAGAGCGCTTTTTTCATTTTTCCAAGTATAAGTCTTTTACCAACGTTCTTCACATTCAGATACTTGCTGCAGGATTCATGTATCAGAACTGTTCTTTACCCTAAAACTGGCAGAACACCTCTGGCAGCAAAGCTGAGAGATCTCAAACTGATTTTGCAATGAGATTTTCCATAGCAAGAAATACCTCTGCTCCTGAATAAGAGATGATCACAGTCCCAAAAGTTTCTCCTAGCACTTGCTGCGTGAGTCGTAATAGACATTTTTGCTTCATACACCAGTACAGTAATATCAGGGAAAACACTATAGTCCCATGTAAGAGAAAAATGTGAACTGCCAGCACTGTTTGTTTCCATGAGCTTCTGAATGTTGTCATCGTAGGTCCAAAGCTCATCACTGCTTTCTAACCCAAGTGGCCTTACAGCCTCAAAATCCCTTCTCCTCACCCAACACGCATTGATAATGTGCAGAATATCTGCTTTATACTTCTAAATATTTATTGGGCAGACAAGGTTTTCAGAAAGAAGCAGTATCTTGAATTTAATCAACTGGATGCAGCTGAAAGTATAATGAGCACAGGTACAGGAGCTGCTTTTCAAGTGTGACACACAAGCTGAAAACCTCAAGGTAAGCACAGAGTAGGAACCATTGTCCCAGGTTTAACTTAATTATATTAACCAATTAGGTAATCTGAGGGGGAAATGCACCTGTAGAGCACAGAAGTGGAGATCAGCCTTTTTGTGATACAGAAAGGCAAGAAGTTAGCACAGGTGAGGGGTAGCAGCAAGCATGCAGTGGGGAAAAAAGAATTGTGTCTTGAAGCCAATATCTCACTTGAATTTAAGATTTTTTTATATTCAGAGCTATAAATTTTTACCTCTCTGGCTGCCACTAGAAGGTTTTACAGGTCTCTTGAAGAATGAGTTGCAAGTACTAGTGTTTGTCTTTTGTAGGTATTCAGGCCGGATCGGGGTCATCAGGAGGTTTAGTTTAATTTTTACCATACTGTATTCCAGTACTGTACTGAAGGGAGTCTCTAAATGATGCTTCTCCAAGCCTGCTCTTAAGCAAGCACCTCACGGGAGTGATATGAACCCAGCTGACCGTGCCATGGCACAGGAGGATGGACCAGAGGACTCCATGCTCCTTTAAGCACTTCCCATTTGCAGGTTTAAGTGCTCAGCTGAGAATAGCCATGAGTTTTGTTTATTACATGAATGCATGCCTCAAATCAGCACAGTTTAAATATAACCTATAATGCATTTTTTTCCCACCTGTTGTCAACCTATCAAAGTTCCATGAGATTCTCCAGAGATTTCTCTTATTATAAGTTTATTGACTTAATGCCAGAAGCACCAGTGAAAACAGAGAGCGGGGTCTGTTTAAGTGAGACAGATTTCACAGCAGAGCTGCTAAAAATAAAACCCAGAATATGAAACGGAAGTGTTTTTATCAAAAAAGAGTGGGCTTGTTATAAGTACTTTTGAAGGAGGATCCTCTTCACAGCATGAGCTTCTCCTGCTACCCAGGAGAGCAATTGCAGCATGGACTGGGCTGTGGTTCAGTCCTACAAGGGACCACTCCTCATCAGCAGAGGACATTTCTCCCTCTCCTAACAAAGCAGTGCACCACCTCTGATGCAATAAAAAAAAAAAAAAGAGAGAAAAAAATAAAAAATTATTCAATAGAACTAGGAAAGGACAGATTCTAACATACAACTCTGGTTTTCCTTTACAGCTCACAGAAACCAGTGTAAGATCAGTAATTATACGTGCTGGCTTAAAGACAGAGATGCCTTGCAGTCAACCACATAACCACTGACCCTTCACAGTTCCCAAACCTCCCCAGGACCACCCTCATTTCCAGCTCATAATCTGTTCTGCCACCATCATAAATTTAATTCTGCTGCCCAAAAATTCTTAAGTGGACAAAATGGAATTTCCTGATGATGAGAGAAAATCTTGAGGTGACTCTGAACATACTACATGATACTATCAGATTCCCAAGACAGTAACAACCTGGGGTTTAGATATAGACTCATAGAATGGTTTGGGTGGGAAGGGACCTCCCAGCCCATCCGGTCCCACCCCTGCCATGGGCAGGGACACCCTCCACTAGCCCAGGTTGCCCAAAGCCCCATCCAACCTGGCCCACACAACACAAGTTAATACGGTACTATTACATGTTGCATTAACAATGACATATTTATAAACACATAATTTGGCAAAGGTTTGAATTAGCTTCCCTGATTAAGAACTACAAAGAAAAAGAAAAAAAAGCAGCAGCAATTTTTCCAGCCAAAGGGCAATAACCAATGCCTGTACTTTCAGAATAGGCCTGTTTCTTGTTATATTACATTACTATCGCTGCATGCTGAGACATGTCACATTATATTAAAAACAACAAAACCTGCAATATGTTTCCAGATAAGACATCAATAAAAACAACCGTAACAATCACCACTCAGGGTACCTGTTAGTAAATTGATAATTTAATACCTCCAAGAGCTCTTTCCATTATACAGACACTGGTGAAAACAAAAACAAACAGCATCTCTGAATGCACGGACTTCTGAAAGCCTTGCACAGTACACAGGGATGACATCGACTGAATGAGACTGGAACAATGGGTGCCAGCCACTGTCCCCACAAAAGCCATGGCAACCAGTAAGAAAGCAAGCTGGAAAGATGCTGTTGCATTCCTCCGAGTCCTTTCTGAGGGTAGAAGCAGGGAGGTTTTCACTGAGCCACCCTACAAACCTGAGCACAGCTTCCACCCCCACTGCCATCCGGACCCTGTTGGCCTCAGAAGTAAAATGTGGGCTCATGGAAGATGTGTCCCATCGTGCTCTATAAGGGGAACCTGAACAGGCCAAGTGAACTGGGTCTTCAGCGATAAAGGCAACTAGATAACTAGCCTAGATTCATAAATTATATTGCCCATGCCTAAAGGCAAGTGAAGATGACCTCTGTCTTTCCACTCAGTCTATCTGCTAAGAAGTATTTTCCTGATCAAACTCACTGTTTTGTGGCCCTTGTCCTGCTTATCTCGCTGGAGATGTCTGTGACAGAGCTACCCAGATGCCAGTTCTCCTCCAGCAAAGGCCTGTAACAGCCATCAGCATGGCCACACTGACATAGACGCAATATGGGATTAGTGCCCTGAAGGGAAAAAAAAAGGGAAAAGAAAGAAGAGGAGAATAAAAAAAGACACAAAAAAAACCCCTTTCATCTCTCACGCTTGGAGCCACGCTGGAGACTGATGCTGCAGGAAGTCTCCCATCCACTTGGGACCTACCTCAAGGGGACGAAGACAGAGGATGTCCATTTTATTTGCCCCAGTGTGAGGAATGATCTACGACCTGCCTCAGATCACTACAGCTCTTCAGAGAGCATGAGCATGGAGCAATGACACTGCTGCTGGTTGTGATCTATCCCCAGCTGGCCTCCCCATCCTAAAACTTACCCTTTCTTCTTTCAAAGCTGTGCAATTCAAACCATTGGGCTTTTCCACATTGTTAGTGTGCTCCAGGAGGTTCCTTCGCAAGTCTTTGATAAGTGGCAGTGATAAAAGTTCAATATCTAGCTGTAAAAGTGCCTTGGCGAAGCAGGCTAACCATGCCCCCATACTCTTATTCCCTCTGCATTACGTCCTATGGAAGACCTGAAACCTGGACCATGGATAAGAAGTTATCCCTGATAAGATGTGGGATGGTTTAGCCTCAAGGAACCTCCATACTAATCCCTCAAGAAAACCAGTTTTTCTCCTCCAAGCACATACTGTCCTCCAAACTTTTGGGCTAGAGGATAATGAACTCAGCCTTTTCAATGGCTAGTACATGATCTACCCAGATTAAATACCAGGGCAGGCAAAGCCCAACTGCCCTCAGCCTGGAGCAGGTTTCTGTGGTCAGGAAGGGCTGCTTCACCACCACACCTCTGGCTAATATCTCTAATACCGAGTCCTGTTTTAACAACTAATTCAAGGCCACGTTTGTGTTAATAGCCCTAACCCCAGACACAGGTTTAATTTGTTTAACATTAAATTTAGGGCTTCATGGGCCTCTATAATGAATTTCATTAAACAGAAAAATTATATAATGTAGTATTTTATGATTAATTAACTGTGCATAAAAATTGTAATTATAATTATGCTCATAATTCTACTCTTGTGTCATTATCATCATAATTGATCAAAATGGTTTACCCCACAAGCATTTTAAAAACTGCAGTGCTAAAGAGAAAAACCCTCTTAAGCCCACACCAAACACAGCTTTTGCAGGCGATCCCCAGATACCGTCTCTCCATCCCAGGACTTCTAATGCAGAAGCCTTTTGAACAGCCATCGTAACTTTACCAAAAAAGCTGTTTGTTATGAGGGGTAGGAAAATTAAAAAAAAAAAAAAAGTCCATTTGTGGATGGAAAAAAGCCTATTTCTGGTCAGAACACAGTCGAGGAACAGACTGTAGCTTCACTTTGAAAATGGCCAGCTGCCCTACTTTCCTGCTTTCTGTGCACGGCTTCTGATCACAGGCTGCATCAAAAGCACCCATCGCCTGTTTTTGAAGATAATGGAGATTAGACTGGTGAGATCAAACAGATTAGATAGGCAGCTGAATAATTATCCTCCTACCTTTACGCTTGCATCATGTCACAGCCAGGGATTGGAAAGTGCTTTGAAAAGATGTCAAAGTATTACTGACCCAAACTGCCAGTAGCTCTAGCTCAGGAACAGAGGGATTAGACAACTGCCTATGGCAGCCAAAATCTAAATCTCCTCATTTCAGCTCTCTGCTCCAAGCCACATTAAAGGTAATGCTCTTGAACAGCTTTGCTGCCTCTGTTTTGGTCCTGGCTCTCCTCAGCAACGCTCGACAAGTTTTGGTCACGTCATGCTTTCTTTGTGTCCTCCTTTACTCCTGCTGGCATCTCTGCTGCCTCCCTGGATGATTTTACTGGGAAATCCAGATGCTCCCCAGCATCTGCCCCATGGCTTCAGTGACACAGGTCAATTGTTCCCTAATTTCCACCAGAGCTCTGGTAACAGAGATGAGGACACTGTATTCGCTGGTTTAAGTAATGCACAACAGGCAGCAGCATACTGGAAAAATCCAAAAGATGTACATTGACCTTGGATGACCATGAATATACCAGAAAATAGACCATTCTCATGTCCTGACAGCCACAGCTGGCTAGGAGCACATAGCATTTTAATTGTGTGTTTTGCAGCCAGTGTGATTGCCACTTCAGCAAATCCCTTGCTACAGACACAGGAAAGTAAGATTTGCAAAGTCCAGCAAAAGCCTAAAATCATCCAAAACAAGCTCCAGTGACATCATAAGGCCACCCTGTGATAGCAGGCAGGTCACAGGAGAAGATCCGTGCCTGTCAAAGGCTTTGAGAGCAAGCAGAGGTGGCAGGAGGAGCTGACCTGAAGGAGCCACGCTCTGAGGGTGCCTCAGAAGCCACACAGCTTGGCCAGGCATGCCAGGAAGATGTTACCCTCATGATCCACCTACTGGCCAGGGAAACTGGGGAAACAAACACAAAGTGACATGCAGCAAGACTTCTTTTAGCTCACCACATCCTGCGTACTCTGCTTTTCTACTCTCCTTTCAGGTATCTGTTTTTCCTCTGACCAGGGCTTTGTACCTCCATCCACCCCAGCAGCCAGCTGTGCCAGCCTTGCATTTTCTCCCCCATGTCCCCCATTTTCCTCTCTCACCCTTCTCTAAGCACTCTTTTAGGATCACTCAATCATTTTGGGAGTGCAGTGTGAAAGGGCTGCTCTCCATCACATTGCTCACCCTTCCAGCCTCCCTCCACTGGCTTCCAGCGAGCTCCTGGGTCACTGTGCAATGCTGTGGCTTTTCCCAAAGCACTGCCTCCCATCCCACACCAAAAAGCAACAGAATTGGTGGGATGAACTTCCTTGCCAACACACCGTAGAGGTTTGGGATGGGTTCAGCTGCCAGGATCCCTGTGCAGGCTTCTTCACCTCCACCATTAGTCACGCTCATCAACCTCCCTCATCCCCAGCTAATGCCAAGGTACGGGGTGCATTTATATCACTTCTCAGCACGGAGCATGGCTGCCTGCTCGGGAAGGGAGCAAGTCTGCTTTCCAGAGCTAACGTGATTGATGAAGCCTCTCTACAGGCTCCAGCTATGTGTGGACAGGACCAATTTATATTCTGCCTTTGGTTTAGCTTGGGCAGGGAAATATTAACTGTATTGGTGGGACAGAGAGGCTCAGACGCGCACCGCTGCCCGTGCTCAGTGCAACATGGTGCAAACTGCTTTTGCGAAGAGTGTTCAGGAGTGAGTGAGTTCATGGTCCTCAATATTAAACTAAAATAGGAGCCTGAATTTCAGCAAATGAGCAGAATATTGCAAGCCCTCACCAACTGCAGATTTAACAGTTCTTCCCCATATCAACGTTCCTCTGTACTTCTGAATTTACCCCTCCCCCAGCGCAGAGTCCACCTTTACAAAAACAGCTCCTAGACACTTATATGGGTATACCTGTTAGTTTAGGTTCCACTGCAGGATCGTGGCTTCCATCCATTTGCTGAAGTTGACATGTGTGCTAAGCAGTCCTGAAAAATCAGCCTTCCCCAGCAAGGAGACCATTGGGAAGAACTCATCAGTCTCCCACCAGCAGTGTTTTCAGTCATAATCCTAAAAGACCAAGGGATGTGCCTGGGGAATTGCAAGGCCCTGTATGCGCTAACGAGATCACAGATGCACCATGAGCCTCCCTGCAATTCCTAGCAGTGTCAGCTCAGCACTAACGGGGCCATTTGATCTGCATCTAACCTCATATAACCCTCACCCACCACCAACACTGCCCCAGCTGCCCCTCAGGGACCTGCAAGAGGCAGTAGGTTAGCCAGCAAGACTAACTGCCTTGAGGACACTCTGATATTTCCCACAATTAAAATATCTTCAAAAACATGGGGACTGCAGCCGCCAATGCACCTATCTGCTCCCAGACTTCATCCCTACAAAGCAGTAACCTGCCTTGTACTGGCAGTTTTCTCAGCAGAGAACCAAGTGAGGCAACTGTCTGTAAAGCAATGGCAAGCTTGACAATTCAGACCTCTGCTCACACTTCAGGTCCAGTCCTTCTGGCATGTACGTGGTGAAAGTCCTCCATCCAGGCTTTGGTTTTCCCAGATCTGCCTTCATGTTCCCCATCTTCCCCAGTGATTAAGCCATCACCATTAGTTCAGAGGAGGGTCTTTAGTGGGCTGGGACAGGTTGCCCATGGGGAGCAGGCTGGGTGTTTCTGTCATATCCCTGGGGTTACACCAGGACAGCACATAGTCCTTGGCATCACAACTCACAAATTATCACATCAATTAAAAAAAAAGTCTCTACAGAGTTTTAAACTAATTGTCAGCACATAGCTGGAAATCAGCAGCAAGGGTGCCTCCTGAGGCTACACCTGGGGCAGCACCACTGGGTTACTCATCCATGCTCCAGAAGTTCAAGGCTCAGGAACAGCTTCAGTCAGAGGCAACAACTCTGCATTCAGGCTTTGGCTGAGGCTTCCAATTACTTTCAATTAAAAGTTAGGTGGTGCAGATGCACAAGAGATCACAGGAATACCTGCCTACTGGCAGCACACCACTGGTCCGACACATTTGGCAGCTAAGCCCGTAGAGCCTTCAAATGTTTGGATGAATAAGGAAGCAGCTGGACAGCCAGAGCTGCCCCCTGAATCACCAGGACAGTAACACCTTTCCTCCCTCGCAGGGCAAACCCAAACACTTACCCACAGAGCTCTATTGCTATGTTGGACTCCCAGAACAATTCTTTTAAGATGTCCAAGACCTTGTTATCCCTGCAAAACTGCCTGAATCAAACACCTGTGGTGGGCTGCATGAAGTGAGATATTAATCATTCACCAGGAATAAACAGGATATCTGTCAAGTGGATTGCAAAAGAGTACGGCTTGCTGGGACGATCAGTCGGTATCTGTAGCAGATGCTGTAGCTGTGCTCTGCAAGTGCATCTGGCTATTGCAATCCTCCAGGAGCTGTCAGGTTTTGAGAACTATGCTGCAAAATTGATTCCAGCCACCATTCAAGAGTATTCAGCAATTTGTCAATATTTTATGTGGCAAAGCTCCCTACTCTGCATGTTCACTGCAAGTTCTGAAGTGTGACGCATAGTTCAAAAAAGACCATTAATACAGAAATACAGAAAGCCAGAACAGTTTAATAGTACTGAAGAACAACTCAGTGCCATGCTGAAGGCAGCAGTTTTGCTCCAGTAAATGTGCTAGGAAAGCTCTCTGCTTGCATAACAGGAAAGAAGCCCAAAACGCAGATCCTCATAATCCTTGTAACCCACCACAAAACCAAAAAGGAGAAAAGACTTTCTATTGACATGAGTTTTCAACCACAAAGTCCTCTTGGTTCCTAAAGATTTACTGTGGGCATGTCCAGGACTACTTGACTTCAGCAGGACTGAGCACATTCCTGAGCAATGCACAACTGGGGAGGAAGCTGCAGCACCTTCTCCCTCTTTCTTGAGCTAATTACTGCTCTTGTTTAGCTCAGAGCCAGGGCACTCTCAGGGATCTCATCAAAATGAGTTCATTTTCTGGGGAAATGAGGGTTTTCTTCCTCATTACTGTGTAAGCATCCTGTGTGCAAGGTGTTCCAGAGACTGGACTTCTGGAGCTGCTGAACCCTTTCTGCTTTGCCTAATTAACCTGGAAGCCTTACACTGGGGGTCTGGCCCAGTCATGTGGGCAGGAGAAGACCCTCACAGTAATTTCGATACTGGTAAATGTCAAAGGAATTAACATTGGGTAAGTTTAAACAGCTCCTTTCAGCACCTGTATCAGTGCCTCATTCAAGGCACTGAATTCCTCGGGATGACAAGGCTAATAAAGAGGTGCATCTTCTGCACCCCAGGTCCCTGTCTGCAGAGGGCAAACCTGTCCTCTCTCTGTGCTGGGTGCCGAGAGGTTCGGCAAGAAGGCAAGGCACTCGGACAACCCAGAGCATCTCTGGCAGATAAATGCTAATCCAAGTCAGACTCCTGGCAAGGCTCAGCCTGCTTGCAATTGACAGGTCTAATTTCTTTTAATGTCTCACAGCTATAGCTCTGGATGGTATTTAAAGATCCTGGGCCTTAAACTCACTCTCTCCTCCAATGCAAAGCTAATTTTAGACATGAAAAACCAGAGAAAGGTGCCCAACACAGATGGAAGATGCCCCAAAAGCTCAGTGAGGTACCAGATGGGTGGGAGGGGACAGAAGCTGAACATTGAGACTAATGCGCATAGTGTCTTCAGTGGGCTTTGATCAGGTGTTTGTAGGAGATTCTACACACCTCTGTTCTGTGTAGCGTATATATTCAGCAGCATCATCATGAGCACATCGAATCCCTCTGACACTAATCCGACATGACAACTGAGCTCAAAGCCAGCAATTCTTCATGCCCGCGTGGTCCCCAGCAAAGCCACTGCCAGCATGAACAGGAAATCAGGTGGCAGGTGATTGCCACAAGTGTGTCGGGAACATCACGAGTTGCAACCTTGAAGTCTTGAAAAAAAAAGTTTGTCCTTCAAAATCAGAAAGATGCTCACGTTCGAGGTGGTCTGTTCCAAATAAACAGCAACATGCTCACACGCTGCAGAGGCAAGTGTGATGAAAGCCACGGTGCAGCACTGCCCTGCCTGGGAAGCCTCATGTCCAGCAAAGAGCTTGCAGCATTGGCTGCACAGTACCTGGAGCAGACGCTTTATGAAAACTGGGGTTTGCATCATTAGACATCTTCTAGGCCTCCTTATTCTAATAAAAGATTTGTCTTCTATCTTTCCTTTGCAAAGCTACCCTCAAAGTTTAAACTGAAATATATCCATTTACAGAGCAAAACACAGATGAGGGCGGCTTCTAAAATACTTCCTCTGCCCTCCTCACCCTTGCAGGCACAGGAAAAGAGGAAGAAAATATGCATGTACGTTGTCAAGGTGTTTTGTTGGCTAACCCAACCAAAGAGAAGGGGCTGCAATGGAGTTGTACAACTGACCATATAGTTTGCCTCCAGTCTGTAGACACCCTTCTGCATGGCAAGGTACAACCATTTCCTATCAAGGGGTAGGATATCAAGATTCAGAGACATACCATAGACATTTTACCGCAGACTTGCTCCATCCGTCTTTAACTTTGTACCGTGTCTTTTTGCACAATTGGGATATAGTTGTGGGACCTAGTAAAAAAAATGTCTCCTTGTTCCCCAGACTGTTATGAATATATATTATACCCTTCCTGGAATGAGGATCACCAGCTCCCCACTTGGCCAATGTGAGGACTGGCCTTCTTCCTGATGAAGCTGCTGGTGGTAGACAAGGGCCAGCTTCAGTCTCAGCAGGTAGTAGGCATCCTTGGAAAAGGTGAAGGTCTGTCCTATACGGTGCCTTGGTCTACCAAGATAAAAGCAGAGCAACTTCTGAAACAAGCCAGCATGCTTTGTAGTCTGCCCATGGAGATGTGAAACAGGTCATATTTTAGATCCTATAACCAAAGATATAAAAATCTCTTCTAAGTGACCAGATAAATTACTGTTCTGAAACCACAAACTTTAGTACATGTGAGTAAATACACCATTTGACTCGTTCCACAGGCTACTTTCATGAGTAAAGTCAAATCCAAAATTGAATTCTTGGAAGAGTAAAGATTTATATACTCTTTTTTTCCCCTCCATTAGTCTTACCAGCTGTCAAAGCAAGTGACGATTTTAGTGTAGTGCAGTATTTGAAACCTGGGTGAGCAATAAAAGCCAAAGCTCTATTACAACCAGAATTATTTACTTCAAGAGGTTTAGGTCTGAAAGGCATCCTGAGCTACAGCTGCAGATTCTCTGGGACTATCATCCCCTAACGAGCTGAAAAGCAGCAAAAGAAACCTCGTAAACTTGTTGCTTTGGGTTACTCTAACAGCACCCATACAGGAATGCCCTGCTTTAGGTTGAGATCCATCCAACACATCCTTGCTCACCACTGCTGCTCCATTCATTCAGCTGTCAGCTTTTCAATCCCTGGAGAAGCTGGCAAATCTCAGTCAAATCTTGATCATGTTAGAGGTTAATTATCTCATTTTGCTTTACTTTTGGTTTGTAGTCTGAGAGACCTTCTCTACTTGGGGCAGGCGGCAACACCAGATGCTGGTGCTCCCAGGAAATACGTGGGAGCAGATGACTGGGGTTTTGCAATCACTGCAAGTCTGATGATTGATTGAAAGAGACTTTTTTATACCTTATAGTCAGTGTATTTCCTGAAACAGGCAGAGGGTTGATAGCTGAGCAACTGCATTGTCTCTGCTGGCAACTCAAATCAAACACACGATGCTTTGTTTGAGAAGTACTTGAACTTTTACAAACCTCTGAAAGATATTTTTATGGCATCATTAAGTAATAGGACATTGCCTCTACTTCTGCCTTGTGTGCAGGAGAGAGCTGGCCAGAAGACACCATTAGAGAGGACCTCAGCAACTCAAGTGTATGTGTCCCAGATCCAGAGTGCTATATTTTAGCTGAATACCTGATTCTGTGCCTAATCAGATATCATTTATTGAGATTCCACAAAGTCTCACTTCCGCCTCATTTTAACTATAAACCATCACAAATGTTTCTATTGCTTTTCATTATAAAATCTGCAGTCTCAACAACCTCAAAACACTACTAACAGGAAAAAAATATAGATATATTTAAAGTACGGAGTGATTCTGGCATAAAAAAAGGGCTGAAATTGACTGTGAATATAGCTAGGCTGGAAATTAAAACAAAGTTTCTAACTGTTAAAGCAGTGAGAATCTGGAACAGCCTTTCTGTGAAGAGTAGTAGAGTCTTAAACTACAGAGCTGGATATTTTTCTGAAAAGGATTATGCGACACAGTCTCCTTGGCAGAGATATTGGAGTCGGCCATCCAGAAGGGAGGGACGTTCCCCTGACTTCGCTCTGATTCCCTCCATGGGTCAGGTTCACCATAACCATGGGACCAATACCTGTGCTAGAGCAGCCCATCAGCCCTACACACTGCACAGCAGCAGACAGACACAGTATATTGTATTTACACTGTATATCTAACCAGAAACAGCATCCGATATTACTCTCCACATTTCCACTGCCTAAAGGAGTTAAATCTCAGTAGCACCTACTTTTTCCCCTCTACATACCAAGGGGAGCCCTGGATGCCCAGCCCATACGTGCTCTCTAAACTATAATCCTCTACAGCCAGGGGAGTCCTCTGCTAGTACCCAAAGGTTTTAGGGGTATTTCTGTGCTTCCCGAGGGGTTTGCAAGGCGCAGGTCTGCAAGTGCCAAATTTGACTAGTCATTTTCATGGGAAGTGCAGGAATCCTGAGGCAGGTACTAAATTACTCGTGGATTCAAAATTATAATTGAATAAGGTTGCGCAATACATTTTTGTAAGTAACCTGCAAAAGAGGAGCCTCCTTTCAAAATTCACTTATAGTGTCATCAAATCTTCACTTCTAAATGTCTTCAGGATGAGCTTGAAAAAGTTACCTGAACACTCCCTAAAAATCACAAAGACGGGCAGAAGGGCCCAGCAGGCATCCACTTGAAATTAATTATGCTTCTACAATATTCTGATTTCTCACCAAGCTGTCAAAGGGAGCAAAAGCATAGACTACAAGACTCAAAGACACGGGAAAACATCACCCACAACTTCATTCACAGTGGTATTTGGTCTGGGCATGTGAGGCATGGCAAATCGCTCCATGTTTTTTGAATGTCCTTGAAGGAAAGGGCGCATAAAACAAGACCAAGCTGGTCAAGATCTTCCATTTGACCTGGAATCACAAACTGGTGGAAAAGCCTGTTCAGTTTCCTTGAGAACAGCTGTTACCATAGTATTTACATATTATCATAGTATTTACATTCACCAGGTATTTCTCTAAAAAGGAAATGTATTTTAAAGAACGTATTATTTTAAGTAGGCAACTAAAAGCTTCCTGGCTCTTTTCCTTTCTGCAAACACTCTGGATATTCTTGCACATTAAGGGAAGGGAGCATGCATTTAACAAAGTGACAGATCTGGGAGCCAAAGACCCCAGGGTTCTCCCCTGGGGCTCTCACACCCCTGATCAGCAGGCTGCAGGAGCAGCAGACCATGAACCTTCCCCTCCCAAAGAGCAGTAACACGAACTGGACTTTCTCTACTTTCCCTCCCAAGAAAAGAGCCACCAGAGTCACTTCCCCCTGCAGACCCTGCCAGAGCTGGCAATATTATGGCTTTGACATATTATTATCCACTGTAGATGCACAGCGCGCTGAATATGCCTGAAAACCGAGCTGTCTAGACAGTCTAGTCTGAGCGACAATGATTCCAAAGGGAAAGGCCATAAACACTCTCATCCTAGAAGAAACCATTACTGCAGAAATAAACCCATTCCACATAAATTGGGCCCAATTCTAAACCATCTTGTGCTCCAAACTGCAAAGCTCTTCAGACTAAGTAATATCATCCCTATTCAGGAAATGCTGAAACAAAGCACTCCGAACAAAACCACTTTGGTGGCTCCGCTGCGAAAAAGCTGTTCTCCACTACTCCCTGGTGGGACCCTCCTCTCTGCGGAGAGGCTTTGTGCATTAAGCTGAGCTGCAGGAAGCACTCTCAGGACACAAACCCACAAGCAAGATGCTGCAAGTGGCTTATTCCAGCTTCCAACGGCGAGTCCATCGTGCAAGAGTGACGCATTAAATCCCAGGGCTGCTGCAGACCGACACACTGCACCCAATGCCATTTGCAATGAACCCTGTCCACTTCATTCATGCAAGGGTACGCTCAGCATTGGCAAGAGCTGTCCCCATGTGTAATAGAAAAAGCTTTTTCTCCAGAATCTGCAGTCAAAAAGCAGGAAAGCACTTATTCTAAACTACTGAATATTTATTGCTCAGAAATGATTGGAAAAATCTGACTGCATCCTACTTTTCAATGTGCAAAACTGGTACATTGGTAGACTCCATTTTACTAGCATGCCATTTGGATTTTAATGAGCCAAATCTCAGGCATTAGCTTCTGGGAATGTATATGAAGTCATTATGTATATGGATTTTATATGGAAGCATTGAAGCCAGCCAGCCACAGTAAAGCAAATTGCAGTTCGCACTATTTGACCTCCAGCAGAGGTAAGACAGACATCCGTGACCGTTGGGAAGAGTCCCCTGCCCTTAGCCACTTCGGGCTTCAGACAGCCCAGGATGGAGCCCACACCATTCCAGGACAGAACCTCACACCCTTCAGGTGCTGGTCAGTGATCATGTTCTGGAGAAGTCTTCTCCTTATGAGAGTTGTCCTGTGATCTTCTGCCCAACACCACCAGATCCAGTTTTCTCTATCAGTGTTTTCTACCTCTAGCTCTTATCTACTGCTCAGTGAAAATCCATGCTGGCTTTTCCTCCCTTTTCCCCCCCCTCCCCCTTCCAAGAGGAGGGATTTTTCTCTACTGGATAGAGACATGAACTGCAAGCCAGAAGTCTTGGATTTTACTCCTGAATAAACTACTAACCTTGGGCAAGTTTTACTCCTCTCCCAACCTTTTCTCTCTTTTTGTCCATTTGGGCTACCCATCGACATACAAAAATTTGAGTACTTATCCTAAGCAGCTCCCAAACACTCTTTTATTAATAGGGAAAGATAATTCCAGAAGATAACTCTTGTTCTGCCATATGGAGAGCCACTCTTATCTCCACTGGTCATAAAAGGACATTAATGGCTGGTTTGCACCAAAAGGTAACTAAATGTGGGTGAGGTGAGTAATATCCTTCTCATGTATTTTTATCGTACCTGCCCTAGTGGGAGTTCCTGTTTTAGTTGAAATGTCTGTCTGCTCCTGGAACACAATAACAAATGCAAAATTCTGGGTACTCAGCTCCACCTTCCTGCAACCTGTGGAAGCTGCTCTACACAGTGAGGCCTCCTCCTAAGCCTCCAAGGCATTTCTTCAGTGATTTCACTAAATATGCCACTGAGGTGCACACATGGTAGAGATCTTTTGTATTAAAAGTATTTTAAAATGAGTATTTCTGTTTCCTCTCTCCCAAGCCATGGGAAATCCTCAGCATCCAAAAGTTCCAGAAAAGTAACAACTTGCTGATGTCAGCTCCAAAAGTGCAGCAGGCACGTTGGAAGTCAGGAATGAGGAAACATGCTCAAGAAGAACATCCTCACCAAGAGCAAAGGCTGTCTGTTCATTGAGATGACTAGTCTGGCCACCCTGCTGTTGTTGCTCAGCTGCTTCCCAGAGCCATCAGCCCTTTGAGCCTAGAGCAAAACACCTGAGACCTTTTTTTTGTTAATATATATAAATCTCAACTTTTTAAAGATGATTCTTGGGCACATGCTTCCTCCAGCAGCACAGAGCCATTCATCTTTGAAACAGCATCTAAAGCTGTGCGTGAAGCTGTATTTCACAAAAGGCTTCTATTACACGTTTCCTTTTCATCACCAAGAGTCAGTTATCTGATGCTTTCTTATGGGTACCAAAAGCAGAAGAGAGCTGAAAGAATTTGAGAGACAAACAGCAACTAGATTAGCTGGAAAACAAGGACATTGCAGAAGAAACTATGAGGCCTGTGGGAGAAAAATAAATACACACGGGAAACCAGAGGAAAGAAAAGGAGATGGTGATGCACTGGACAAAGGCAGGTAAGTGAAAGGGGAGGAAAACTTTGAAACTACTTGGAAGCAAAGACAGGATGTTTGGAAGCATGATGGAAGGGGGCAGCAGCAGCAGAATGCAGTAATGTTGTCACCAGGAAGCAGCAAAGGCATCACAAGAAGTAGATCAGGTAGGAGAGGAACACATCAGAGCAGAGGAGGAACTGTGGTAGACACAATGGGAGGAGACCAGATCTGGATCCTCCCTGCAGTCAGTGTGGAAAAAGTAAGAAATGGCATTTGAGGTCAAAATGAGAGGAAAAAATTATAGTCAAACAAAAAAGGCAAGGAGTGTTTAGGAGGCAACATTTGGCCAAGCTCAGTGCATCCTTCTGTGGCATTTCCAGGCCACAGAGATGTGTTATAGGAAGAGACAGTTCACTAAGAAAAGACAAGTAAACAACTGTTTGGCACAAGAACTTAGCAACGTGAGGGAATAAGGTGAACCCCAGGACAAGGTCAGACAGAAAAGAGTGGGCAAAGGGCATTATGTGTTTGTGTATACATACATATGTATATGTGCAGATATATATACATACATGTCTATGAGAAATATGTAACATTTGAACAATATGTAGCATATAATAATTTTTACAATAATTTTTTTTTAAATCCTGAAGCCAGCAGATCCAGGATGAATTTTGCAATCAAGTCAGCAAGGTCAGGATTTTCCTCACCTGGATAACACACTAGATTTTTTCGAGATGCCCCAGACAGGGGAACAGAGAACTAACCTACCTCAGAATGACCTGTGAGATAGCATTTCTTTGAGTCAACACCCACTGAGATCTTCCACCACTGTGTTTCAAGAAGCAGCCCTTCAGTGAGCGCACACAGCCTTTCCACACAGCTCTGCCCCGCTCTGATCATGGTCATTGGCCCATGGCAGGTTTGCTGCATCACATGGACATGTTGGGTCTACCCATTCAACTCACCTGCAGGCCAGCTGGATCTCAACGGGCTGGGGTCACATCCCCTTTTCCTTAGCCCTCCAAGGAATATACTCCTAAAATATTGATGCCAGATATATGCTAAGTAGTCTGCATTCAAGTTACCATCACCCAAATGATTAAGGCAGCTTGAATCTTACTCTTGTGCGCTTTTTTGACAGATCTGCACTTAGAGCAACTTGGCAGTCCCATTTAGACATCTGCTGCAAACTACAGATTAAAAGAAAATCTTGAATATTGCACAGAAATTAAGATCAAATGTGAAGATGAGGGCAACAAGTAGTTTTACGGAAACCTGATCTTTCCTTACGATTGGTATATTCTGCCCAGCTGTCCAGCCGAGGAGAGCAGGAGAGGCCATCTCCACACATACACAGCCTTAGCAAGGGATATTCCTTCTCATTAGGAAAGAAGACAGGTTTGCTCATCTTTTTTAGAATCTACCTATGAAAACAACTATTTTATTTATCATTTACAGAAGGATGAAGCCTATTACACTGATAAGGACTTCTGACAATAGGTAGTGAATGCCTATCAAGATTTAAGGGGTAAGGAAAGTTGTTCTGAGGTTACATTTGCATCCTTCACCACTTTTTTGGTGTTAGTGGGAAAAGTTTCTGCTTTTCTGCTGTGCAGGGATGAGCAGCCAGGTGTGCTGCTCTGCACAAGCCCCAGGCACCGCTCCGAGGATTCCAGAGTACCATAAAAATACCATGCAGGCTTATTTGGTGAACTGATATTCTTAAAAAGAAATTTCATTTGTCATCATTGACTAAAAATGAAATCTCCAGAGGCCACAGAACCTAACAGGCAATATTTAGAAATTGAGGCTGAAAATTAAGGCTGTCTTGTGGAAATTATTTCCACATGGCTTTAACATATTTCTTCATGAAATTTAGTGTCACCTATAAGGGCATTCAGCAACTAGATTGTTATTATTTACAGCCCATTATCTAAACTACAACACACATAATAGCTCCATACAGAATATGAGTATTTAACACTAGTCAATGAATAAAACTGTCAGCTCACTGTACCTTACCGACATCGGTGTCTTTGCAAAATAATGGGACATCGCGAGGTACGAAAACATTGAGCTTCATTATCCGAAATGAGAACGCTTTGAACTTGGCAAGCGATAAAGTGAAAAGTATGATGGTATAAATAACCCTGTTTAATAGTACCATCATAAAACACACCACCCTAATTAGCACCACCGCCGGTCCTGCCCGAGCAGCAGCAGCTATGCTGCACGCTGGGGTGAGCTCCCAGGTTCGAGCAAGGCCAGTGGTGAGCAAGATTTGCTTTGTGTACAGCACATCTGCTCTTGTTATCATTGTGCTTTTAGCCATCATGTTCTTTTGAACCTTTATAACTTACCCTTGGTTGATTCCACCTAGTTTCTCTGTCCCTTCCCCTGTTGCATCCTGCAGCCTGGTCCTTTTCTAAGCCATTATTGCTGGTGGAGAGCCTCTACATCTCCCATTTCACATATAGATGTATATATACACAAAAGCTCCTCCACCCAACCCTTTTCACATCTTGCACTACGTGCAGTTTTGTCTTCATCCTTCATCCCTGTAAAGCTCTGGTGTCCAAAAAACCCAGGCAACACAAAGCACAGAACAGGGAGGGCAATCCATGACAAACCTGATCCGGATCCAAGGGAAGCTTTTCAGCAGTACTATATAGTAAGCATGGCTTTCTCCTTTCTCAGATGTTACAGCTGTTTCATACATAAACTCCTAGGATTGCCCTGTGCTTGCAAAACAACGGAAGCTCCTTGTGAGGGAGAAATCAGGGCAGCCTCATGTCTCCACGTGGTTGAAGTTGCCCAGGATGTACAGCCCTGTCTACAAGAGGGATCTCACTTTCACTCCTTCAGCATTTCTCTCAAACTCACTAAAGCTCCTACCTATAGACTGAAAGAAGTCTTGACAGAATAACAACAAATAGAAATTCACAGCACTAGCTCCACAGATGAATTTGGATGTTTCAAGAATTAAAAAAAGTCACATTCATAGGAAAGTATCGACATTTTCCTTTCATGTTTCCAGGAAGTAACATAAATATTTAAGTTTAGGTGGAAGCTAACTAGCTTTCTTGCCTGCGCTGAGCTTGTTTCCCTTCAACACCTAACTATAGTTGTCATCGTGGCTCCCCTCACCATGACATTCACCAAGGGTTCCCTTGAACAGTTCACGCAGGCTGCTGTTCTCAACGGGCTCCATTTAACAAAGGGTGGAAGAAAACTCTTAAACATCACTCTTCTGCAATTGCCAACATATTCAAATTGGCTACTGCATTGCCCTACAGTCTAAACTAAGAGGGGTTTGAGTACATTTGCCCTCTCCTGTCCCATCTAGGAAAAGAAGAGTGAGCACTTCTTGAATCTAGGATTTTCCTTAGAAGTTATGCCTCCTTCCATCTTATTGAAAAATCCAGAATTTCTCAATGAAACTCTGCTACCAATCATTAGTCTACATGATCACACTAGTCCTGGCAAACAGAGAAACTGAATATTTTATCTGTCATGGCCTAATATATAAATAAGTCTGCTTAAAAATACATAAATAAAAACATCCTTTAAAAAGAAATCTGAATTGGCACCTTCTCTAAGAAGCTGATGCTTCAACCCACAGACTCCCAAAACAAGACTCAAATGTGAATCCCTTGTGCTTCCAAAATGAAGATGGAGGCAACCTGTGGTACCTACAGGAAAGCTTATGAAAATTTCACATGTTCCCTCCTTTCTGATATTCTCAGGTGGCACAGATCAACATCTTTGAGAAAAGAGCCACAGCTGAAAAGCTAGACTGGTAGTACCTCCCCTCTTTTGTTTTAAATCATGTGGTTTATTCATCAGGGAGAGAAGGGGTTTCAGTCCATAGGCGTGTAATTGCTTTGCTTGCACATACTCTTATTTTGCAATTTCTAGATCCATTCAAGCATTCCAACTCTGTCTTACCAAGAATTTGCATTCAATGGGAGGGGGAAGTTCTCACAGCACTGAATAGATTAGATTAATCAGATCATGATTTCTCTATGCTTACTGATTCTTTGAAATTAATTATTTGCTTACTTGCTAACTAAAAGTAGGAAAGCTGTTCCTGGAGAACAGAAAATTTGCCAAAAGATACAGTTGGAAACTATTAGAACATTGAACTTTGATTTACTAAAACACTTCAGTAAAAGTTTACTAAACACTTTCAGATCAAAAAAAAAAAGGAATAGGAAAAGGACTCAAATCCTTCCAACGTGACAGCAGTGACAACAGTCACCATAAACCCCAGTCCTAGATCCAATAATTTGGTCATTAAACTGCTTCCTCCAGATTAAGGAAACAAAGCCCACATCCTGTCTCTGTGGTGATTTTTTTCTGCCCCCTCCTACTTTTTCCCCTGTCCAAGGCACTTCCCACCTCCCTTGGCTACCAGGAGCTCAGGGTGTAGGTGCGGGTGCTGCCGGTTTCCACCCTACCCGCAGGAAACAGCCTCTGCTTGAGGTGTTGCATTTTGTGCGAGAGTCCTACAGACCGGCAGCCCACACCATAGCTACAGCTCTACTCCCAGATAAAACGATTGTTCAGGTGAGGGCCAGCAGCAGAGGCTGAGCACGCGCGAGCTCACCAGCTATCTTTGCACATCGGTTAGAGCCCTATCCTGGGATGCAGGGGCTTGGCACAGGCAGAGATACTTGAACAATCATCTGCAACATCTGGGTGAACAGTTCTTGCTGCTAAAACACCACAGGTAAGGATTTGTCCTTTGGCCGCTTGTTAACTTTAGTGTTCTTGATCCTTTATTAATACTTTTTAATCTACCCTAAACAAAACACTATTTTATCTGCTGTATAGTAGGATTATGTGAAATCGATGCTTTTTTTTCCTCTCTCCATTTAAAGGAAAAAGATGATCTAAATTAACTTGGACCTAAAACTGATCTTGATGTATTCCATCATTTTTGAGATGAAAAACTATAAATGAGCAAACTCCCAGCCCTGTGCTCACTGACGTCTATTACATTCAGTGGTGTTGCACAGATACACAAGACACTGCTCATAATCCCAGACCTAATTTCAACAAACCAGCCCTATTCTGAAAGTTATCAGGTAAATTCCATCCTATCAGTCTTTACTGATAAATTTTGTGCTTAAAGTACTGATCTTGGAAGAAAAAAAAGCATATGCACATACACACCAATAATACTTTAAATGCAGGTACTAGATATAAGTGTCAAGTGCGGGAAACAAACAGCAAACCCAGGGTGAGCAAAACAGAGCACAGAAGATGAAAAATAAAGATGCAAGTACCTGGTCCATGAAGATACCCACTCAAGTGAAGAAGATGCTACAGAGAAAAAAGTGGAAGTCTCTTAACACTAGACCAGATATTTCTGTCCTGCTAATTTGACAGACTGAGCCCCTGGGAAACTTCAGACTGAGCTGTGTATCAGCATTTTCTTGCTCTGACTTGTTTATAAGTAAAAGCAACGCATGATTGGTGTGCATAATTAGTCATGGTCACAGCAAGATAGACCCATAGATACATCAAGATTGAGAACATATGTATGAACTGATTAAAACAGCCACTATAATACCTCCACCTTAGGCTGCATGTAGCCAATTATCTTTTTTGTAAATATCACTGGTTTAAGCTATATTTTTTTCCCCTGTTCATTTTCATTTTGCTGTATATTTGCCAAACCATAAGAGATAAAAATGTATTGGTAGCTGCTCATTAATCCTAAAGAATGGGACACACATCCTACAGTCTGGCATCACTTAAAGCACTAATTAAGGGAAAGACTGTTTTGAATATACCATGTGCTTTTCTCTCTGGCACTTTCCTGAAAAATTATTCAGCTATTTTCTCTTAACCCACCCGATGCTCGTGTTGAACTTTTCATAGCCACTGGGCCAGACACTCTGTCAATGCAAATTGATGCAGCACCCATGAAGCTCTGCCAGCGTGCACCAGCAGAGGATGTGGCCTTTTGCTTTTCCTCTGACTGTCATCCAGGAGAAGTTGTCACTCATTCACTGGGGCCAGAGAGGATTTTTTTTTATTTTTTTTTTTTTTAATTCCAGAGAAAGGAAATTTAATGATTCACCAGAATAACCATTCCAGCTGGTAAAAGTTCACATCACATATTTATGCCTGGAAGGGTGACAGCAAAGAAACCTTAATGTGTGCATTTCTTATCCTCATTACACCAGCCACAGTCAGAAGTAAACAGTGCCATTTAAAAATTTAAGACTGCTACAAGAAATTATGGTGTCCATTAATGAGGTTAACTTTTATAACACTACAACTGCCATCCTGATTTTATCTATATACATGGAAAGAGAGCATTAAGTGCTACCAGTCAGGTATGTGGACTCAAAGCTCTTCAAAGCTACTGGTAAAGCTGGCTTTTCCACTACTATTTCTACTAATTTCCCAATTACAGACAGTTTATACAGAGCAACTGCCTGACCTGTGTGTGTACCAGTAAAACTGTCGCATGGACTCCAGGATTTAAAACCTCTTCCATTTCGACTGTGGCATTTGATACGCAGTTGTTTATCATTCATATCAAATGTCTTCCATGGAGAGACAGAACAATGCCCTTCTAGATACAGTTGTCTTCACATCACCTCTACTCACATTTGAAAACCTTGATCCCATTACCGCAAAGGCGGCTCACCTCTATGTTAGATCCCACAAATACTTTGTAGCCAGAATCTGAATGCAGCAAATGCTCCTTATAGTCGAGGAGGCCTGACAAACAACCCATGCCCAGACTGGTTTTAAACGATTGCCACGCAGAGATCCTTAGGCTGTCTCATTAGTAATTCACAGGTTATTATATTTCCAAATTATGATGGCCTCACATTTGCAGCAAAAGCTGAACCTCCAGGATGATGATTGTGTCATAAAAGTGATCAATGCAAACTAGTATTAGACCATGAGAATTGCATCTCAACAGCTCAAGTGTTTTAAATTCTGTTTGGTTAACAGGCAATATCACATTGCTATAAATGCATAATAGAAATGCATTTCCAATTGGACCCTTATCACTGAGGCTTTAAATCTTTGTGACGTTTATTTGACATTGAGCCTGATAAGAAGTAGGATGATCACTGAGGTGGGTTTGGTGCTCTCCTGCACTTCGTTTGAAGTCACTACCAATGACACAAGAAAAGTTCAGACCCGCACAGTTTGCTGTCGCTTCCTTCTTGCATATCTGTGTTGAATTGTTAAATCCCAACAAAAGTTTTCCCAATTCACAGCTCAAACACAATTTTCTTATCCATCAAGTTCATAATGATTATGCCATACTGTGTATGACAGCCATTGTTTTAACCTATACTTTATTTCAAGAATGTCAAGAGTAAGCACACAGTTGGAAAAATGCAAGCAAGGTTTTTTTTGTCTCTATTAATACATACTTTTTGTGAATTGCCTCAAATATTATCTTAAGAATTTTTTTTCCTGTCAGAAAGCTGCTTGTCCCTACTTGGTACACATTGTTCTAGAAGCTATAAAATAACATATGTTCCTACAAGGAACATTTAAATTTTCATGTTGTCTTTATCAGGAAACCTGGGAGTTAACATTTAAAGATCAGAATCACCGTTATGTGAATAGCTAGTGTAAAGTTAATAAACACATTTCTTACTCAAGTCCCATTTTGGGGACTTTAATTAAAGCACCATATAAGTTTTACCATACAGCAAAGACATCTAAGCATAAAAACAAAATTGTTCCTGAGCCCTATATTCGCTCATAATATATATTTCTCCTACCCCCTACCTTTCATCTGTTTGTGTTTCCTAATGAGCTTGCTAAAATAGCAGTATCTGGTGCATGTATCATTCCCAGCATAATGGATCCCTATTTTGACAGAACTCATGCAATCTAAGTAATGGATGCATTTCATAATCATCCTCGTCACAATTAGATAAAACCGTACTCCAGGAGGCTTTCACTTAGCAGGTGCAGTACACTCTGGGAAAGCATTTCAGAAGCAATCACGACAGCTCTTGTGGTACAGATCCATTTGTCAACTTGAATTTTTGAAATTAAAAGACATCACTTTCAGGACAAGATACCAAATCTTAACTCCTGGGTTATCCTTTGCTGTCAATAGGATTCCTGCCATCAAAGCATTCAAGCAAATCACACCAATTGGTTTCAGTGACCAAGGTCACAGACTTAGGGTTACATGTGTTTCTGGGGCCCTTTCTGGCACAAATATCCAAGAATACATACACTGATGAAAAACTGGAACAAATCCTGAGCACCATTTTTTCCATATATGATTTTTTGATTATTACAAAATTTAAAAGCTATGTAATTATTTTTAACCCTTCGATATTTTCTTGTCAAAAATCCACTTTTCGGGACTGCACCCTTTTAAGAGAAGCACTTCCCCCCCCCCGACATGTTAAACACTTATTACACCCATGGAGTTTCCACTAACAATAAATCCCAAGCCAATCCACCTGGAGTAGTAACAGTAACAAAGCTCCACATGTCCAGAAAGCACACCAGCTAGTTTGCCGATGCAGGAATATCTTCACTGATCCCTTTTATTTTCCAATTTCACACAATATTGGCATTTTGCATCATAAGACCATTGGTGCAGTTCTGTGCTCTTCAGATTTTTTTAATGATGGGATCATTCTGCTGAGCTTTGGCTACTGACACGTTGTGCTGACTACTGAGACTCCCTACAGACAGCCCAGAAAATGCCTGTTGAAAGTCTGCTTTGCGAAAGAGAGCCAAGTTCTGCCTTAATTTACAATGGCACCAGCAATTACTGAGGTACCAGAGGGAATGCAGAGAAAGGGATAATTGAGCCCTTGAGTCTTTTTACCTTGGAATGCTCCAAGGTCATTGACTCCAACCCTTTTCTCTACCCCATCCATCATCACTAGTTTATAACTATTATCAGCAATTAGCCCATCATGACATTATATTGTAATATATACTACCACATGCTGAATATTTTGAGCTCCAAGCCTTGATATCCTACTTAAGTCTTAAAAATTAAACTGAAAAAACCTCAAACCCAAAAATTACAAAGACTTAACTAATCTTTTTTTTCTTGTTCTTGATCACCACAAGGAAGCACATCTTCAAAACTTTCATTTAACTTTTTATCTTATCTGGTTTTCGTTCAACATTGTGTGTGGGCTTTGGAGAATCCAGTTCACAAGGGAAGTGCTTCAGAGTCTGTTAACTGGAAATAACAAGAAACATAGTCCCCAGTAAATGTCTTGGACAAAGGCATTGACCATACTCATCTTTCGTAGGTCATAGGTGACCTACCAGCCTCAGCCATTCTCCTTTCCAAACAAACCAACCTTCTACTGCCTTTAATATCGTTGATATCACGCAATAACTGAACTTGTTTCACTGGATGTCACCCAGCCCCTCTGGAATCTTTTTGGGGTGCAAGCGCATGACAGACATGGCCTTCTGACCACATCTGGATGGGATTGTCCAAGTGATCTTCAGCCCTTCAGTGGGGAGCATTTCCAGAGGGCCAGAAGTTATCTCTGCAGCAGAAATTGACCCAGCTCTGGAGGCTACAATGCAGAGGTAGCAGCTTAGATGCTCCATAACACTCCCCAGAGTGTTCAGAAAATAAAATGCAATTTTATTGTCCTCAGGCTTCTTGGCAACACATAGCAGTGAGGTGTGACTGCACTGAACTACTCTTCACTTCCACCTTGTGTTTCACACAAGTCAAGCCAGGTCCTTTTATCAGGTCTATGCAGGGACTAATTTCTTCCTGTCTCCCATGAACAGGTTTCTTGGTCACCTACCAGAACAAGTAGTTGTGCTATAACATCAGCCTTAGCAACACTGGAGTTGTTTAGCCTGGAGAAAAGGATGCTGAAGGGAGACCTGATTGCTCTCTACAACTGCCTCAAAGGAGGTTGTAGCCAGATGGGTGTTGGTCTTCTGTTCAAAGTACAAGCAATAGGACGAGAGGAAATGACCTCAAGTAGTGCCCAGGGAGGTTTAAATTGGATATTGGGAAAAAATTCTCCACCAAAAGAGTTGTCAATCATTGGCACAGGCTGCCTAGGGAAGTGACTGAGTCACCATCCCTGGAGGTATTTAAAACATGTGTAGATGTGGTGCTTAGGGACACGGTTTAGTGGTTGAATTTGGCAGTGCTAGGTCAACAGTTGGACTTGATGATCTTAAAAGTTTTTTCCAACCAAAACAATTCTGTGATTCTATTAAAACAGGTTTAAACGGCTGAGTTGATGCTGGATTTTGGCCTTCTCCTGCTCCTTAGCTTTACAAAGGGAATATAGACAAATACGGAAAACTTCAGTGAAGAAAACAGTGTAGAAACATTAGTGTCTGCAATGGCTGGGTGATTTCAACACATGCTCAGTGTCTCTCCTCCAGGCTGAACAGTGACCTTCAAAGCCCATCTCAAGGTCAGGTGCAGTTTTCTTTCAGCTCTATTGTCACAAGGCTGAGGCCAAGCATCAGCCAACCACTGTCAGCCAGCAAGGGGAAGGCAAGCCATCCTGTAAGAGGAGCTTTCAGGGATACACAGAGAGCTGGGCAGTAGTAAGCAGGGTAGGCAGTCCCTAGCAGCATGATCTGGGATACCTGCTGTCTTGGGAACCTGAGGATGCTCCACTGAAGGGGTACGTTTGACTCTTGTTTACTCCAAGAAAAGGATCCCCTATTACTAGTCTCAGGCAAAGAACTGGGAAGAGTGTTATGTCTCTGCTTACTCATCACCCAGCTGTACACTCTATCTCCTGTCTTTATTAGGAATTTGAATTACTTAGAGGCAGCTAATCTGCTCATTCCTTGTTTTGCTCTGGGCTCAGTCATAGGTTACTCATGCTAACTCTTGCTTATCTCAATTATAGGCTAGTCAGTCCACAGAGCCAATCTGGTTGAGAAGAGAGCTTCTACCAAGAGAGACCAAAAAAAAAAATTTGCTGATGAAGTCTACAGAGAACACTTTGGAAGACAGGAAAAAAGGGGGTTTGTAGAAAAAGGTTTTTATGGGTTTTCACTTTTTTTAAATAGTGCTGTAAACTTCTGTTGGTGCAAGATGCTGTGACATGTGATATTTATGGAATTTACAGGATGGGTAATATACATCTCAATTTCATATGACCAATAGTTATACATTTAACTTGGCTGCTA
The DNA here is from genome assembly GCA_013400195.1 of Aramus guarauna. Lineage (NCBI taxonomy): Eukaryota > Metazoa > Chordata > Aves > Gruiformes > Aramidae > Aramus > Aramus guarauna. Next base: position 118,074 of record VXBL01005769.1, on the reverse strand, counting down.
ACTTACCTAGGGCAGGGCTAGCAAATCCTACTCCATCGAAGGATTTAGTCCTATTCACAGGAAAGTTCAGTCAGGAGGTCCAGGGCTGAGGTAAGGATTCTCTTGTCCGTATTCAATGGAAAGCTAATTAGGAACATCTTAAACGGTTCTATCCAGCTGAGGTACCAGGACACTCCCAGCAAATGTGCACATCTGCGTTACTGCATTTCATTTGTCTCCTTCCCCTACCACCAAAACCACACAGAGGACAGAAATTGCCATGCCTGTTCCCCAGGGCAGACCCTGGGACATCTGGTTTCATCATTTCATACTACTACTAGCAAGAAAAAGACCTGAACTACTTATATTTTGGACAGTCTTTTACAGACATTTTGTCAATTTGACACACTCACAAAATATCAAATCATATTTTTGTTCTCAAACATGCTTTTAACAAGAAGTGAATGTGATTCTTTTCAGATGTGTATGATGCAGAATTGTTTCAGGAGTTATTGGACCATTACCTCCAAAGAAACCACCATGATGCTTTTCAGAGGGTATTCTGCACAGTAATGTGAAGTCAGGCTTGCTCAAAGTCCTCCAACTTCTGCATAGCTGACTTGACAGCACTCACCCCATCTTTAGTTTGGGTGTACAGCCTCCACTTTGCCCTTAACCAAGCCCAGACCCACGGGAGATTTCACTACCCTTCACTAGCACACAATCAAAGAATGATAGAGGTTGGAAAGGACCTCTAGAGATACATCTGAAGCCTCTCTACAGAGGACCACCAAACCACATGGCATGTTTGCTGCTAACTGGGGCCTCAGCACAGCCCCAGCCATGATTAACCAGACCAGGCCACCCCAAACAAGAATGGGTTGATGCTGAGGTGTCTGAGGGACTCTGTACTTCCAGCAAGTTCCAGAACCAGAAGAATGGCCACTTCCCACTGCAGGCTTGGGGAGCAACTAGGGCTGCTCTTGGACACACACTCAGTGCTGTACAACAGGCACATTAAGTACCTCCCAAGGAAAAAGTGATACGTCCTCCATCTTTCTGAAATGGCAACAGATACCAATAAATCCCAGTTTGCCTGTGCTTTGCCAAAACTAAATCCATTTCACAGGACTCGGCCACAACTGGCCTGAGTTTAAGTTACCATATAGCTACTGGGCAAGGGCAATTTTCCTCATAAGCAGCATTGACCAATGACACAAGAAAAAACCCACTGTTGAGCTTATTCTGCACTGACAGAGAATTAAGTAATAGTATTTTGATTTTCTTGTGAAGAACATGCGTATAGGTTGCTATCATACCTCAGCTGATGTCTGGTAGCGGGTTACACTACGCTAAAAGTATTTTGCCCAAGTCTTGGGTGCACTATATCCTCTATAAAATTGGTAAGGGCTTCTTTTCCTTGCATATCATCACAAAAATCAGCAATAGACTTTGCTTTCAAGGAGCCATTGGCCTGCTGAAGAAGTCACTTCAGCCTTCCTCAAGGAAAAAGATGCCCCATCCTGTCACCCCCCCACTAAAAGCTTGGCTGCTAAACTGCCACTTGCTATAAAGTGGCGACTGGGTCAGAACCTCTACCCATAGATCAGCCATGGCCCTACACTTCCTGCAGGACTCAGGATCTACTCGGGTCCAGGCAAAAGATGCCACTTGGATGTCTACATTTTTAGCCATCTCCCAGGCTTGTGTCTCGCTAGTTTAAAATTACCATTCTTATACTGCTAATCATCATGTGTGTTTCATGAAGTTCAGATGGGATCCCTGAGGTTGGAAGGAACATCTTGGGTTCCCCTTGTCCAAACCTCTCCTCAAGCAGGGGCATGTAGAGCAGGTTCCCAAAGAGGGATCTGCATGCATGCACTTTTATTTTTTGGGTCCATACTTGTCATGTGTCCCATTTCTCCACCCCTCCATTTTTTTCCAGCTCAGAGCAGAGAGCTCAGCAGACTCATACACAGATTCCCACCCAGGGACACGCAAAGGATGAGAAATAAGAAGCACCATCGCACTCAAACAAGGTTATTTACAGCACGCAACAGGAGGCGGGGGCATGAACTCTCCAGAAATGTTATAGAATGACTCTGGGCATTGTAGTACCTCACCAACAATGCACTCAATCAAAATCAAATAAGAAAGATTTCACACCACTGCTGCCGCTGTTGCTTCTATTTTACAGTGGCATTACTACCTGGCCTTGAGCCTACAAGAAACAAATATATCTCTGCTGTGAGCTCACAGGTACGAAAGAGTTAAGATAATCTCCAAAAACTATAAAGCTTTCCTGAAATGGAAAGCCAGTGGGGCTTGCAAGGCCAGTAGCCATACTTTTAAAGTGGATAGCAAACCAGCTGAATCCACAGAAACACTCTATCCAGGGCATCCCTACCACTTGGCTGGCTGCACTGATGTTGGATGGCCCCTGAGACCCCTCACTGTCCAGATGTGGCACTTTGCTCATCACATACTAAGGGATGCCCTCTGCCAACTGTGGGACAGATGCTGGCAGTGACTATTGGATCGTGGGTTATCCCAAAGAGTGACCCAGGGCAGAGATGAGAGACAGAGCTGAATCTAAAGGAAGACAAAAGCTTTGGCTGGGTAAGAGAAGCATCTTCCAAACCCAATCCTGCTGGAGCACTGGCATTATGGATTTTGTCAAAGTCATCTCTTTGCACAGATCCATGGGTCCCTGGCACTGACTCCTGTTCCAGGTGCAGTTTCCAATTGCTCTTGGGATTAATGTTACTCTTTCTAGTACATGTAGCAGGAAGACACACAAACCCTCATCTCCAAACCCTCTGGGTCTCAGAGAGGAATTACTTAAGGAAAAAATAGCCCTTATCTTCTGGGACATCTCTATTACCAACAGAAGTTTGTCCTTCAGCAAACTACACTTTTCATCCAAGGTATTCTTCTAGAAAGAGTATAACAGCGTTAGGATGAAAGCGCTGAGATCATATGCAATGGTTAGTGTGTCCTGTAAAATGCAGAATATGTGCAGAAAAAGGAACTGAACTTCCATAAAAGCTTTGCCAGCTGAAGGAAGAATTAGGCAAGACGCTCAGGAGCTCACGGCTGGCTTTGAATACATTGTCCCAAAAGAGGGAACAGGGTAAAGTCAAGCAGGATGTCCCACTGCTGTGCAACACAGACATCTTCTGAGTCAGGGGAGGGTGGCAGGAGGTTTCTTTGACTCCATGGGGCTGTGTTAGCCAGAGAACCAGGCACACAAACACAGGTCTGCTGGCAGCCAGGAATTTGCTTACAGACAGCCAGCTCAGAGCTGAGACAGAGACATTCAGGTCCCCCTGCCCCATGTATGTTGTCACATGCCTCTTCCTCAGCCTGCCACAACCCATGACAAGTGAGATAGTGCAAGCCATGCACTTGGGAAGTAGAGTCATCCCCTATTACACCAGGATTCAGTCAAAGTCAGGAAAAAAAAAAAGAAAACAATCCAATAGACTCCTTTCTTCAGAGCAAGATCTCCTACTGTCTTGTTTCTTGCCCACCATGGACTTCCCCATTCAGCAATAAAAACCACGCTAAATCCAAAGCATCATTCTGCAGTGGTAACAAAACCAGAACTGTCCCATAACCAACATTTCTCATGGAGGACCTTAGTGATCCTTCTCCAAGCAAAATGCGTTCTTGGTCATCGTCTGACCTTCTGGATAGTCAGATTTAAAGATCACGAGATACAATCCCTGTCCTCCCTTCCCACCAGAATAAGACAAAGAAAGTAATTTTAACATATTGATTTAAATACTTTATAGTACTGAACACCTACACCATCTGGCTGAAGGACCACTGAGCATACAAACACAAGATTAATAGAGTTTCCTTTGTTGTTTTCCAGACCACAAGAAAAACAACCTTTAAGCTAGTTGTTATCCCATGTCTTATACCCAGCTCAAGCAAACACAAGCAGCTTTTAAGGCCCCACACTTCAGTTCAGCTGGTACAAGTCCCTAAAGCAGCTCGCGAACAAGTGGACTTCAGAGCAGCTTTACTCTCACACTTGTCCTCACTTCACCACTACGTACACAGGAACCAAAGACACATCTGATGTCTCCAGCTCACACTGGCAAATCCAGGTTCTTTACTTTATACAACACTTTTGCCAAACAGGGCTGGTTATGCTGTTAAGTAATATATCAACATAAGGGTGGCCTTTTGATCAGGGTTCACACAAATACATCGTTAAAGCTCGAGTGATCAGCAGGCTGTGTTTCTGATGGTGTATTAATGTAATACATCATCAGGATTCAATTTGCAGATGATGAATTAGTGGGATATGCCATCAGAGCTCCTTTGTCATAGGGACACATTACTCTCCAGCAGGCCCTGGCAAGTCCGAAAGCATGACAAATAATGTTTTAAAAGATTTTCTTTGAAAACATATGAGATGTGTGCCAGTGAGAGCAAATTGCACTTGGAGTCAATAATATGCCTGAGGATCCCACATGCTTTTTGTTCCATATTAAGTACCAGCATCTCTCAGCTCTGTTCTGATATGAGGCTAACGAGAAATTGCAATAATTTGGTCTGCTTCTGTTAATACTCAACCTGGCCTTGACATTGGAGCTGCTGAGCATGGTCTTGGTTGCAACCCTCAAAAGACAGCTTTGCTTTCCAACCAACACCTCTTCACAGAGCTCAGCTAATAACAAATCTCAGGGCTGGCTTAGCATTTTTGCATTATTACTCATTTTCATTTCCCTGATTAAGCCCCCTCTCTCCATGTTACGTGGCAGCAGCCCTGTTATCCTTTAACACACAGCACTGGGGAGGAGGGCAGTACCGTCCCACCACCTTCTTACAGCTGTACTGCCAGATACTGACTGGGTCTGAAATGGGAAGTGTTGAAAAACAGGTGGGTGCCTGATGCTATAACGTATTTTTGAACCAGATCTAAGTGGCAGGTATCAGAAAATCTGTTCCTGCTAGGACAATGCACAAATCTTCCAGACTCCTGAAGCCCCGCTAATCACCCAAGCTGTGGGTAGTTATCAGACAGGACCCATCTCAATCAGGCTGTCCAGAGTCCCACTGGAGCAGTGAGAAGAGGCAGCCAGAGGAGATGCTGGCAGCAGGGCAGAAGGATGTTTTATCATCACAGTTGTTACTCAAGTCACAGTCTGACCGAACGCTTTTCTGCGACCAAGGTGGCAATCTGCTGTTTGAGACCGGGATCAGCCACACCATCAGGCAACAAGATGTGATCATTCCCTGAGAGGCAGAGTCATCCCCATCCATAGACTGCCAAGAGACCAGGGAAGACCCCACAATCCCAGAACTCCCACAGGATGGGGAAATCAAGTCACCTGCCTGGTTCTGGGATGTTGTCACATGACTGTGAGCCCATTTGGGGTCCAGACACAGCTGATGGGTATGACCAGCCACAGCCATAGTATGTCAATACCCCAAGTATCATCAAGATTTATATAAAAAGCAGGGGAAAGGTGAAAATGCTCTGATAAAATGATTTATGTCAAAAAACGATTTAAAATAACTTTTAAGAGGACAGGTACCAAAACTTCATGATAAAGCCGAACATTCTCCCTCACCAAATCCCAATCCAGCTCTCCCAGCAGTGAAAGTGTTGCCATCTGCATCCCTGAGAGGTATCATAAACAGAAAAGAAATCCCTGCCCAAACTTTTGATGACTAATTCTCTGTTTGATACTGCCCAATGGAAATCAAGAGAGCTACAGAAATCATCTTCACCCTTTGTTTCAGTTTGATGCCAGTGTCCCATCACGTTTATGGATATAACACAAGCTATGGAGGCACTCACAGTATTCCAGCTTAACATACCACCTCTCAAACACTTCATTTAACTACTATTGAAGAGAAATTAGAGGGAAACAATTTTAATTTTCAAGACTCAGATTACTTGCATAGCATTTCTGTCTGAAGCCCATGCCAAGCTCAGCCTCGTTAATTGCTTATTTGGTCATTATTATTAGGGCTGATAATCATAATCACATATCAAATGAGTTGACAAAGAGCGCGTATCATATTATAAGCCTGCCAAGACTGAGCTTGTTTTCTGAATTTTGAGCCATCCTTGCATGTGGAACTGGAGTCAATTTCTAAGTTTTGATTTTCATAATAGGTTAACATTTATGTTGCTCAATGACTTAATGCACAGGCAGAGGAGAGGGAACATTGCCTGTACCACAAGGCAGCTTTCCTAATGAATCTCTTACTGTCACGTACGACGTGCTGGCACTTGTGAGCACCACATTCACGGCTCTGTAATTAAGTTCCTTCTCCAATGGAACAAAGCAAAACACCCATTTGTACAGCTGAGTATGGCAATAATTAGAGATCATCACTACAAGACTGCGTGCGAAACGCTGTCTGATGCTCTAGCTGTATCTATGGCGAAAAGAGGAGATGTTCCACTATACGTTGCAATTAGGGTGACCATGCATTCTTTAGGAATTAGGAAGTCATAAGGAACCAAGTAGAGACAATAATCCCCCCATAGCAGAGCAGCTCACCAGAGGGGGAGTGTAAGGAGCCAATTAAATGAGCAGGAGACACTTATTCCTCCAGTTCGAGTCAATATATCCTCATCTTCGTTAATGGAAAGTACTTTAGTTTGAAATCCAGGAATGCAGCAGTCAGCACCACTATCCTTTTATCAAGTCAGACTAAAATTAGCAGCTTAATAGTGCACAGCCGCTTGTGGAAGAGGACTACTATAATTTATTGCCCGCTCTGTTCTCAGTGCACTTCTCCAATGATGGCAGTGCAGCTCAGGCCTCTTCTTTCTAGGCAGTACCAGTTCATTTCAGTATTGAAAGAACTGAAATAGTTGATGACATCATATAATCAATGCCATCGACACAGTACAGATGTACTTGGGGAGTGCTACACCTAATTAACTTACCACTATGTGATCTAATTTTTCTTTTTGTTTCTCTTAGAGGCTTGCAACCTAGACTCTGCTTCTCAAAGCCAGAACTACCTCTAGCTCTACTGGGGTTTTACCTCATGCCTTCCGAGCCCATTTCTTTGCAAAACAGAAGTTGCAAGCCAGAGACATGAGAGAAACTTTTCCTCAAAGCTTTTTCAGGAGAGAATTGACCCAAGGAGCAGACAGCTCTGGAGCAGCTCTGGGACCAGCATGGCTGGGCCAGGGCAGAGCAAGAGCCACTGTCACACACCCAGGACAAAGGCAGAGCTGGTCAGCCTGGGAACAGCACCTGCCTAAAGCACCTCTTCTGATTTCAATGACCAGCAGCATTTCTGCAGAGCACTGCAAAACGCACGGCTGCACTGCTGGGTGCAAACACATCTGGCTTCAGTGACATGTTCAGCTGTGATCCAGCCAGCTCTGCCATCAGCCTCCTCTCAGAGAGCGATCAGAACCTCCAATGCATTGCTGGGCAGACAAAAGTTCTGCTGAAGCCTTTTTCCAGCAGAAAATGCTTTTTCTGAAAATGCAAAATCCAATTAATATTGGACTGATTCTGTACTACAAAACCCAAAATATCACCTTCAGAAGAATCAGTGTACCATCTACTGATTTCTCATTTTTAAGTGGCATATGTAAAATAAACATTTCACAATAAGACATTTGAAAAATGGATCAGTGATAAAAGACACACTATAAACCAAGCATTTTTCACTGATAAATTGTTGCTCTTCCATTTCTGTAAATTCTTTTAGTTTTCCATTTTAATTTCTATTGGCAAAGCAGCCCAGTTTCAAAATTCCCTCTCCCCCCAAAAAACCTTTTACAAAGCTGAACCTCTGCTCTGTGCACAGCTTCAGTCTGGAACTCTAATAATCAAAAATTATTAACCCTCATGAACCAGCTATGTTAAACTTGTAGAAACCCTTACAGCCCCAGCTGCGTCTTGGGTTTGACATGAAACACCCACACCTCAGCTGACTCCAGTACAATCCAGATATTTGTTTAATGATGACTCTCGATGGGTTAGACCAGGCTTTGCAAAGGTGAGACAGGGTGGGAGAAAGCATCTGTAAGACAGAAGAATTATCTACAAACCCAAAGTGGTCACAAAACACCAAATTATCCCATCCATCCTCCAAAATGGATCCAAAGCAATAGTGCCAAGGTGCAGGGAAGCTGAAGCCATTTTGCTGAGCCTGAGAGCTCCTCAGCTTAAATATGCAACCTAATAAAGAAATATAGCCCCCATACGTGGAATCATAGCCAGATATGGCACGCAACTATTTCAAACAAGTATTGATACAAGAATAAGAGTCTGCTTTAGAAAGTGATGAGTGCCCTTGTTTCATAGGATTGAAGAGTACTTCTGAAGCAAGCATGCTGTGAGCATAGGAGGATGTCATGTATAATAGAGCAGCCTGCTGGTGGTGGTGATCTGCTGAATTACCAAACCCTTGATGTGGGAAGAAAACCCCAGAAAAAAAAAGCAGCAACACTTCATATCTCCCATGAAACACTGAAGCCTTCATAAAGAAAGCATCCATTTGAGAAGCACAGCTGATAAAACATTGGGGTTTTGTGCAGCAAGGTTGTTATCGTACGTGAAATAAAGACTCACACAAATATCCATCGTGGAGTGGAGGGAAAGTAGAGCTGATCTCAAAAGAGGATTTGCGTAAGCTGCTGGCTCTGGCTAGGAAACATCTCAAAGGCCAAGTGATTTTATAATCTCACACTTATAGCCTCAAATCTTATCCAGCCACACAAGAAGTTAATCTCAAGTACAGGGAAAGCCACGTGATAAGGGCATTTCTGGAGCCATACCTGTCAGAAATGGGAATTAGTATGAGAGATGTCTGCTTCACATCTCAGACCAAGAAAAGCTATTTCCCACACACACACACCCCGACTCTCACTCACATCTGTGTTGTGTGGAAAACACCTCAAAAATGGGTTGAAATTAGGTGAAGTCCCACAGGCAGCATTTGCCCCATCACCTACACTGGTTCAGGGTTGCGGTGACCAAGCTGTGCTCTGCCCTTTGCTCTGTCACAGAAGAGCTTTGCTTGCTGTTTTGCAAAGAAATACCTTCCTGCAGACCTAACGGCAGAGAAACTCATTATTGGTAGGTTCCTATAAGCTTCCCTCCACCTTTTCCTCACCAATTCTAGCGTGCCACCCCCTTGTTATCCAGTACTACGTCCAGTGTTATCCCAGCAAAACAATCCAGCTGCAGTAAATGCCTCTCCAAATCATCAATCCATCTCCACAATTCAGCATCTCCCAGGACTGGCCAGCATCCTTCCAGGATGTGCCCATGAGTCCCACCTGAGGGGCACACATTTGCCCTTAGCCACAGCATATGGAGTCAGTCTGAGAAAAAAAAAAAATCTACTCTTCAAGAGTGCAGCTTTGCAAGAAATGTTACCGATGGCCATCTTTCATTCTTGCTGTTCTGTATAACGCATTTTCCACTGAAATTGAGAGGCTGGTTTTTAGAATATTTTGCATGGAATATCGTTAGGCCAGAAATCAAATCTTTATCCCGACAACAAGGAAATTTTGAGGGCTGCTAATGGTGTTCAAACACTCTGCCTGGGTCTTCCCAACTGTAAATAGGAAGAGTAAAACGCATCACAGAATCAGACCAGACTGATTGGCTTTCTGGGCTAGAAGCATACATTACTGGTTCATATCCAATTTTTCATCCATCAGTATCCCCAAGTCCTTCTCTGCAGGGCTGTTCTCAATCCATTCATCACCCAACCCGTACCGATACTGGTGACTGCCCTGACCCAGGTGCAGGACCTTGCACTTGGCCTTGTTCAACTTCATGAGGTTCACATGGGCCCACTTCTCAAGCCTGTCAAGGTCCCTCTGAATGGCATCCCTTCCCTCCAGTGTATCAACTGCACCACTCAGCTTGGTGTGATCCACAGCAGTGCACTCAATCCATCTATGTCATTAATAAAGATATTAACCAGTACCAGTCCCAATATGGACCTCCAAGGGACACCACTTTGTACCAATTTCCATTTGAATATTGAGGCGTTGACTGCAACTCTTTGGATGCAGTCGTCAAGCCAACTCCTTATCCATCAAATAGCCCATCTGTATCTCTCAAATTTAGCAGCAAGAGCATTGTGTGGGATCATGTCAAAGGCCTTACAAAAGTCAAGATAGATGACATCAGTTGCTCTTCCCTTATCCACCAATGCAGTCACTTTATTATGGAAGACCACCAGATTTACCATGTAAAGCCACGCTGGCTGTCATCACATCCCTGTTATTCATATGCTTTGCTTGATGTCCTTTGTCAAGTGCTTTGGGACAGACTTCCTGAAAAGAAAGAAGAGAGGCAGGATTCCTAGGCAGGAATCATAACTAACAAAAGCAAAAAAAAAAAAACCAGAACATGTTCAGAACTGGTCAAGGCATGGGCTCTGGTAGCCAAAGAAATGCTGAAAACGAACAGCACTTCCTGGTAAAAGAGGAGCTCCTATCATACAAGGGAGTCTTGGGTTTAGGCAATTCCCAAATTCTTAAATGATATAGCTAAAGAGATACAGAAAGCTCACACATAGATTTTCAATTCCTAATTTTGTCTTGTCCTCAAATAAAAGCAATACTGAGAAAACTGCTGAGATTTACTTGCCAGGAAATTTATGCTCTTATTCAAGTCTGTTACTGCAGCCCTCCATTACAAGAGGATACAAGATGCATACACGAGAAAAACAGATCCTCTTGAATGTGCGCATCAAATCTTTTTTTCCACAAGATACAGCATATTCAACATGGTATTACACTTGTCCATGTTTAACCTGTACAGTGATAGCTTGTACTGCTGCTTGAAGCAACACTTAAGAAGAAGCCTTTAGACAACTTGCAAAAACTTGAGTTTAAGCAATTCCCAATAAAGAAGCTATTACAATATATAGCCACAAGACATCATGATCCCCAGACTAATGAGTTTAAGGAAATACAATAAAGTTATCATCACAATCAGACTCTGATCTGTGTTCAAAGCTCTGAAATTACACAACAGCTCAAGGAAAACACAGCTTGGCACCCACAACTAAAACCTGGTCACAGAAGGGGCCTTTTGTCCTTTCTGCAAGAGCAGAGCAACACCCAGAGGTTTGGATTCCCACCAGCCCACGCAGCACAGAGGTACCACCACATGGTAAAGGGTTTAACCCCCAGCATCAAACATGTCTTCACAGAGCCCACAGGCACCTTCAGGACTGCTACAGCTTTGAAGCAGACACCTGGATCATCTCTTTATAAAGAACCCCAAAATTAAAAGCAGGTTTATCAGAATATCAGCAACAATAGGGAACACTTAAACAAAGAAGCACTAAGCAACTGGGTCAACCACAACAGAAACACAAAGGGGTTGTAAGTCCATGTTTTCCTACCGCATGTCTCTTGCTTGTAGGCTTGGTTCCCAGCATCTCTGTAGCTTCCCAAGATGGGGCAAAGCCCATACAGACATCACTTCCTCCAGAAAATGCCTAATTTCCCCCTCCTAGCAACCACCAGGAGCAGGTAACCCACCCTGGTGAGGAAGCACACCCACCCAGCTAGCACCAAGCCCCTAAGGCGATGCAAAGCAGCCCAGCTGGGAAAACCCATGCCTGCAGCCCAGGCAAGACACACTACAGCCACAACAAACTCCCATCAGAGATGAGAGCCCTGAAACCAATTTATACTTTCCCAGTGGGCTGATTCAGAGCCATTATGCACCTGTGTTTTTGGCACAAAAGCAGCCCTTTAGGATGTTTTCCCTGGTAGCACCAAGCATGTGTCCACATGGGCATATCCAGGTGGGTGCTAGTTTATATTCTTTGTTCACAATCATCGATATCAAGAAACTGGAGTAATAGCACTTCTGTTTCTTTTTTGGTCTTTTATCACAAGAATATAGATTTCCCCCATGTGTCCTTTTCTCTGTATGAGGTGCATGTTCCAGTGCCAGGTAAAAGAATATGAATTAATAATCAAAAAAAGCATACCAGCTTCTAAAGCTAGCAGCCCACACTTTGAGTCTGCTCAGGACAGGACACATAGCTGGTTTATTCCACACGCTTATTCACTGCTGTTTTCTCGCCTTACAGGCTGCTCTTTTCTTAGCGAAGTGATAAACATGATTTTTGCACTCTGATGATGCACTTTTCCTTGCTTTCACATGCTTAATTCCCTATTATACCCAAAGAAAGTCTCAGAGGAGAGAAAATGGTGAAGTATAAGTAGTCCAACCCAAAAAGCATTACTCCTGGATTTATTGCTTCTCAAGCAAGAAAGCTGGTAATGATACTGAAAGCTCTCTGCACCTTACAGCCCCTTCACTCTTACCAGCCATGTCCTCATATATTATTTTGCTGGGTTTGTATTACACATCTCAGCATACGAGCAACTCTTGTTGTAAATGCATCAGGCATCAAAATACAGAAATCATAATCAGTGGCAAACTGTATCACTCTCTCCCCATTCTTGACTTTCTTCTCTAACAGTTAATAATAACTAATGAAATATAGATATTGTCCCAGAAGCAACTGGCAGTATCTGAGAAGTCGCCTCCTTTAAATTTGTTAAACTACAAACCTTTTGCAGGTTATTGTACCATTTTTATTATTTTGCCGTGTATGAGGGTTTTTTTCTGTACTTTCAGTGGTGTGTTTAAAAATAAGCTTTGATATTTTAGAACAAATACAGAGCATGTCAATAATGAACTCTTAATACTTACCACCTGTGTGGTGCTGATACGTCAGTACTTACCTGTATTGAGAAAAGGGGATCATTCTGGTATCTTATATTTAGATAATTAACATGTCCAACTTTATAAAAGAAAGGCATAGTCCTCCTGATGTTCCTGACAACTGCAGGAAGATGCGCAGCTAACTTAGTATAAAAACCTGGAGGCAGGTTTAATTAAAGCAAAAAGAAAACTCTGTGCATATTTTTTATTTTAATTTAGCCTTGTTTTTTTTTTCCCTAGCCTTGAAATGAACACCAGCTGCAACCATCCAGCATACTTCTCCTAAAAACTAGACTGACACTCAAACAGTGTTAAAAAAAGGAGTGCAAATATCTAGGAAGACTGGGTTAGGGAGAAATTCAAGTAGGCTGAGTACAATTTAAAGTAATTCTCTGTGCTTTGGATGCTTTAGAAAACTCAAAAGCCTGCATGGTGTTCAGCAATATCCGTTTCAGCCCTTGGAGACTGACTTCACCGTGTGATGAAAGAGTCACTGGAACTGCTGTTTTCTCCATCACGGCATGGTCATAAATGTAGCAGAAAAGAATCAAAAAATCTAAAATTCTTTCAATTTCACAAACTTTGCACATAGACTGATTTATTTAGGGGGAAAATATCCCTTTTTTTAAGGGAAAAAGCACACAAACAAATATGTTGGAGAATGCAAAAAAAAAAGAACAATTTCTGATAGACATTTCAATAAAATCTTGTGAGCAATTCACAAAAGAAAATATTCCTTAAATAGCAGCTTGATTGTAACTAAAAGAGTCTGACATTTTCCCAAATTTCTGCCTTGAGAGACTGAGGCTAAAATATGCTGATTGTTAGATGGGGGGAAAATGCAATCTTAGGCGGGGGCTTTGACTACAGACCTTATGTCCGGTCTTCCACGTTGCTGCTTCACCAATAAAATCTGATAAAGGATGAGCTAAGAAGGACAGGGGTGTAGGAGGACGTGGTCATGGTCACACCATGCCACCGCCTTTCCTGGGGTCCTCCCTAATGGCTTCAAAGGTGACCTGGCACTGGGTGCACAAACCAGGGCAAATCTCCCTCCAAATGGAGTTGACAAAGAGCACTGGACCCGCAGGAGAGGGAAGATGAGCTTCTTGGGTGCCCGCATGCAGAAACAGGCAAAGCCTCCAGCTTGGAGCAGCAAAACACCCTTCACTTTGCTCTCCAGATTGCACCAACACCAAGTTAGAGAGCAGGATTGGATCCATGGGGACAGACTGCAGTTCTACTCTGGAGTTCTCCTGCACGTTATTCCGCATGTTCTCCCGCTCAGGATCCCTTAAGTCACTTTTGATCTGCCTCCTCTCTGCAGGGAAATGGTTTAGACTTACCTCTGCCCAGCCACTACCTCTTCGCCTCCTTCCCTAGCACCCCTCGGGTGTACGGCACGACACCCTCACCCCAGAGCAGCCCTCCAGGAGCACTGGGGCTACCGTCTGTTATCACTGGAGGTAATGAGATTTCTTCCTGAAAGAAGAAAATGATTTGTCAGCTCAGACCTGACAATATCTGTTTAGCTCCAGAGTGAATATAAGTCACTTCAGTGATATCAGCAAGAATGTCATTTTCTGACAATGCACACTAAGAACAATCATTTCAATTACTGAAGGAAAGGCTGCTGCCACCTAAAACCAGATGTCAATCTGCCCAACTACAAATTGGTTTTCTTTGACACAATAATTATGACTGGCTCAATAATGCATCAACACAGGCTAGCAAATGGCGTGTTGAGCACAGGTCAGCACTGCCCTGCTTGGGATCATCCTGCTTAGAAAACCTCTAGTGATTTATGTTGTCCTCGCACTCAGTGCTTCGGTAATGGGCAGATTTACACAGCAGCTCTGGAGGCTTGAACTACCCGTGTTGGCAGAGCACAGTTTGGGTTGCATTTGCTCTGGGACTGGCTCCCCGGATCTGGACCTGCCTTGGGCATGGGGCTACTGGACGATGCTGGAACAGCAACCCACTAAACCAGTTGTCTCCACTTCCTCCATGGTCTACAGCATGAGATAACACCTCAAAAGACAACTGCATCTGTCTGAGATGCCTGAGATGCACAAGAAAATGTAGTTGGGCTTGATTATAACTGAATCAACACCGTTTTGTGCTATAGACTCCATTTTGCATAAATGAGATCATGTGCTGCAGTCTCTCTCTCTTATGCTCCCTTTTAATCAGCAACACAAAGAAAGGTAGATTAAATCAGCTCCTTGATTGCTGTGGATGGGATACTGTAAACAAATAGGCACAAAACAATGCTAAACACTGCTGTGATAGACACGCTGCCAAACAAGGGACAAGGAGCTCAGGATGAAGAATTTCATCAGAGGAGAAACTAAACATAAGAGTAAATATAAACCACCTTTACTTGGATCCCTACACAACAAAGACGTTTAAATGTGGTCAGTTAGATGTTAATGACATTGCAGTTTGGAAGCAAAAAACCAATACAATGAGAAGCTGAGCACAAGCAAGACAAACCATCCTGTACGTTGCAGGAATGCCCCTTGTCTTGAAACTGGAAGCCTGACCAGAAGCTCAGGGACACGGAGCAGCTCATGCTATATGTGAATTTGATTTAAGCCAGCTAAAAACCAGTATGCCCCATATAACCAACATGATGGAGGTTCCTAGTAACCTCTTCTGTGTACGCATCTGCAGTTGCTGGTAGAACAGTAAGCTGGAAGTAACCACCTTTGCACGTGTCTTTTCACCACCTCTTGTTGGAGATCCCAGAGGAGTAACACAGACAAGCTATCAAAGTAGCCTTCATCTAGTTGATGAGATATAAGCCACCTTCATGTAAATTTTTTGTACCTGACTTACCAGACAGGTACACCGTTAAGAGTCCCGGTGTTCTCATCCACCTTTGCCTTAACTTCCAACAGAGTTGGCACAACGTCAATAAAAAGCATCTTGCAAAATTATAGTTGAGAATAATTTCTCCTCCCACACTTACTGAGCCCATGAAGGACTGACTCTTGTGTGCAGTAAGTTGTTTGTACACATCTTTGTTTCAGACTTGAACAGATACTTAGTCCCAAAAAATTACCCAAAAAGTTGAGGAACAAAGTGCATACTATCCCATGCTAAGTGTGAGGGATGCTTTCACATCTAATAAATCTATCTGCACCAGATCCTAGGAAAACTCTATCAGCAGGGATAAAGTATTTTTAGAGACTGTAAATCTACGTGAAATTAAACATAGCCATTTAAAAATCCCCTCTGAGAGCTACTGCTTTTCCAGACACAGGTTGAAGTGGAAAACACCTTTGAGCTACCCCAGGGCTAACCCTCAGAAACTATCATCCCAGCCGTACCCAGACACAGCTCATCCCATTTTCCCTGTTTTTTTTTGCTTGGGATGCAGTAAATGACTATTGGCTGCAGCAGCACCAAACTAGCCCTTCCCATGCTGGCCACTGCTGCCAGTTAACGGTCTGCAAAATCACACCCATCTGCCCAGGAATGCCCCGGCGCTGTTTCATCTACCAAAGCCTTGGAGCCCAGGCCCACCACATCTTCAGGAGGAGGTGGACATGTGTTATTTGTCTGCACCGGGTGCATCATTTGAATCACAGTCCACCCCAAGACAAGTTGGTATTCAGAGATTTACTCAAAACTGGATTTTTTTAAAGATCTATTATTTGGATCAAGCCAGTCTGCGCTTCTTTAATGTTCTTCCACCACGGTCTGCTGCTGTATCCATTAGTTACACCAAGACAAAAATACAAATGGATGTGATAGCAGAAATCATTTTATACAATCAAATCTTTTTACATAAATAAGTTCCCCACACCCAGGTGGATTTGCTCTGAAGATATTAGCTGACTCCTTTTGCCGATGTTTCTGGAAGCCAGGAATTGCAGGGCTCTGCAATACCCTTCGAGGTTTTGTTTTTTTTTTTTTTTTTTTTTTTAAAAAAAATTCCTCTGTGTGTGTCTATATGTGTGTGTCTGTGTGAAGGAACAATTTATCTGGATGACTAAAATTCCAATATGAGTTGACAAAGGATTGACTGCTTGTGTATTTAAAACCATGACAACCCTGACATTTTATAAGTTTTTTGCTCCAGGCATAAGATAATTTACATTACAATTTTAATATTTTGAGAAACGAAGGCCTGAGAGGTTTTCCTGCTCAATTATTTTGTTCAAAGTATCTCAAAAAAACTTGATAGGCTGTGATCATATTTCTTCTACAAAGATCAAGCTCCTGTTTTGTAAAGACAATGCAACGAACTTTGTTCTTGGCCCATGGCGCAATTCCCCACCCTCTTAATGACTGATGGGGCTGGAATGAATATTTGTACCTCACTTGGCCTTACAGATGCTACCTTGCTGCAAAATTCACTTGAAACTTCATCTTTCAAGTGCCTGGAGATGAGTTTCCAGCAGAGCTTGCAGGAGCAATAAGCTCTTTGAGGCTCGGTTTGCTCACAGGTCTGGACTGCACCAGATGCAATGAGCCCTTCGTCCCGAGGGTTGTCTCTGGCACAACCTCACTCAATGCACTAATAAACACACAGCTCAAAAAGGTCTATTCCATATAAGTCTTGCCATTGGCACTTTTTCTCCTTCCTGCTGTAAAACCACAGAGCTGCTGACCTGTACAAGCGTGCAGGTGTAACACACTTGGAGTAGACAAGTATTGCACAGAAGAGAATAGCTCATGAGGACTGGTTTTACATGGATTTACTTCCTCCGGCTGGGATCAGCCTCTCCCATCCAACAAAACTGTGCTGGCTCCCGTACCATGGCCCCATGGCTGCAGGTGGGGGGGCTGGCAGCCCAGCAGAGCCACGGGCTGTGCCTGCCCATCCTCCCAACACTGTCAGAAATACAGTGCTGGATTTTTTATCATTATAAACTTTTCTATACGTTTTGCACATCTCTGGGTGCTGAACTGGCGTGCTTAAAGACAGCTTAGGTACCTCTACCATGCACACTGTAGCAGGGGGTGTAGACATACACCCATGAGGTTTGGTGGGGCTGAGACCTCAATAATAGCAGTAGAGCCACAGAGCAGGACGTGAGCAGCACAGGATACAGGAAAAAAAGACCCAACCTAACCTTTTGGAACACATTCATTTTATCTGCTGTGATACCAGACATGGAAACCTGCTGAATGGTAGGGGTTTGGTTACTCGTTATACTATGAAAGGTCTGAAAATGGCATTGAACCGAACATCAGAAAAAAAAGCACTGAAATAACAGATCAAGGACTTGTGGTGCAGTTTAATTTACAATGAAAGTCAAGCAAGCAGTGGGCAGTTTTGTCACATGCATGGATCTCAAGAACATCCAAAAAAAAAAGGACATTTTTCATCTGGCATTGATGAAAAGCCATTGGAGCAAAGACTGGAACAAAACAATTCTCCAAATAGAAGGCTCCAGATGGATCCTGGCTAATAGCATGAGAAAATTTCATGTTCTACATCAGAAATACAAGAAATTTGGATATTCCGATTCCTGACACCAACATCTTAAAAAGCAATTTGAAATCCCCAGCAATATCTTCCTCAAGCAAATAAAAGTAGATGAAAGAAAATGAAATGTTTGACAAATGCCGTGACTGTACAACCTAGTCAATGCGCTCCAAAGACAGCAGCTCAGCGAGAAAATCCATCACCATCACTTGGCTCTCCACTGGAGCAAGAACAGAAGAACAAGTTCAACAACAGCAATGTGAAATCACTCACAGAGAGCCACACACCCTCTTTCTGTAGCGTCCCAAACCCAGGGAGCTGCAGCAGAGCATCAGTGCAACCCAACGTTATCGAGGTAGGGCCACGGGTCCTCAAAACCCTGGGCTCAATCTGTCTGTGAAGAGACAGCGAAACTCCACTGTGGATATTATGATTCTTAAAGTGCTTCCAGAAATAGGATCCAAACCTGGAACATAGCCCAGACAATTACTGTGGCAGACACCTTGGCACGGTGGCTCCTGCCTCACTGAGCCTGAGCACAAAATAAGCAAGAATAAAAAGACGTGAGTGTGTGTGTTAAACAGTAACAACCGGAGCAAAAACCCTGGCAATGGATGTTGAATGAAGGCGGATAATGACACCAAAAAAGGCTAAAAAAGTCTATAAATGGGAAGCAGCAACAGGAAGGCTGGGCCTGTCCACAACACAGCTAAGCACTTGAAGTGGCATCTGTAGGCTTGAGGTTGCTAAACACACCCAAGTGTCTCACACTGGTAATCCAATTTTCCTAGCACCAAAAGAGAAGGTTTATGCAGAATACCATAATAGCTGAATGACTGCCAATGGCCTGAAGAGATGATCCAAAGATTTTGCCAAGTGTGACTTTCAGCATCAGTTGCAGATGCGATTTCTAGTACCAAGTCCATTGTGAATGTGACCTGCGCTGAATGTGACCGAGCTCCTGTGCTTGGGGTCCTTTGGTGTCCTGTGCAAATACACATCAGTTTCACCAAGGCAATGAGCACCTCCATGTACAGTAAAATATTTTCTTTTCATGTCTTTCTCCTACATCTTGCTGTAGTGGTGGGAACACTCATAGGAACGTTCCTAGGGAGCAGAAGCAGAGTCTAGTCATGCCTCTATTTCAATGAGACAAAGTATGTAAATGGGAATATGTATATTCAACAAATGAACAAAGGCAATGGCCTCTCTGCAGGAAAGATCCCAAAATTCAGACGTTCATCGTTCCCTGGGAATGTTCCTTTGGAGCAGATGGGGATGGTGGCATGGTCACGCTATGTGAAGGGAGAGACCCATGGGAAAAGGCTGATCCTGGCTATGCGCTATGAATAAGGAGTGAAAGCTCCACTGAAAAATGAAAGGAAGCAAAATAGCAGGAGTGACAAAAAATTAATAAAGCAGCAGCTCTGTGATTTTTCATACAGCGATTATTTCCGTAAAATACTGCATTTGATCTAGTGCCATATTTCGCATCTACAAGCCACCTCAGCAGGACCAAAGTATTCCAGCCACATCCCACAGCTGCAGGAAATCCCTGGAGCATCGCAACGTTTTGAAATTTAGCTCAACTCCTCGTCCTTGAGAAGCCCAGGTTTCTGCAGGAAAGAATGTCTGGCATAAGCAGATCACCCCAGATAAATGGAAAAAGTCTCATTTTCACAGAAATTGGAAAAAAACATGTCTCGCTGCAGTTGTCTATTTTTCCAGAACTGCTTCTAAGGAAAGCACTGCAACACTGTGCAAAATACGCAAGCTGGGCATTTTGATGTTGGCCCCTCGGAGCCGTTAGTTTCCCAGGCGAGATCCTTGGGAAACAGTCAGGTTCTTGCCAACGTACTTTGATTCTTTTCTCACCTGTATATAGGAACAGATACATGTCCTCCAGAAACGATAATCACATTCAAGAACAAATAACCACTGAGCGTTACAGCCAGTATAGCTACTTTTGGCTGACCAAAATCACAAAACCTTTATTTTCCATTGCACTATTTATGAAGGTCTCCGAAAAGCTGGGAGTTGTCAGGAGACCTGGGTCTCTTCACCTGAGTTCTGATGAGAATTCAGGGTTAAAAATAAAAATGAAAAATTGGGAAAGAGCTGAGAAATTATCTTTGCGGTAACGTATCAGGCTGCTGATGTCACTGAACATCTTGTTGTTAGCAGAGTTCCTCTGGGCTCTGTTCGAAGCCCTTTTTTATTTTCTATACAAACGAGCTAGACCTACACTTCCAGAGACTTAATTTGCATTTTTATGGGGATGAAGCCATTTTGTATGCCAGTGGGCCTTCTCCGAATAGCGCTCTGGTTACTTTTTAAAAGGCATTTAACATAATGAAGGGTAGATTGCTGAATATTAAGCCACTGAGTTTAGTGAAGGAAATGTCAAAGAGTGTGTTTCATCTAGATGCATTAAAAACGGCAAATAGCGTACCATCCAGTTCCTTATCAAACAAAATGCATGCAGCTTTCCTTTCAAATACGCAGAATATGCAGCCAGGTTTCCAAATTTCAGCTTTTGCAGTGCTGGGGTGTATCAATGTCCTTGCTGAGCAAGAGCTCACCAGCTCCAGAGACCCTCTTTATAAATAAAACTCGGTGGTTTTTAGAGAGGGACGAGAAGAAACAAGTCGAAGGGTGAGGACACAGC
Organism: Aramus guarauna; assembly: GCA_013400195.1. Classification (NCBI taxonomy): domain Eukaryota; kingdom Metazoa; phylum Chordata; class Aves; order Gruiformes; family Aramidae; genus Aramus; species Aramus guarauna. The sequence goes on along the minus strand of VXBL01005769.1, from coordinate 97,271 downwards.
TCCCAGCCCTTGTGTCCTCAGGGAAAGTTGCCTGGACATCTCCAGACTGCTGGAGAAGGCAAGTCCAAGGCATGCCAATGACATGTCACTCCAGCACCTCCAATGATCAACCTTGTGTGTGTGTGTGTGTGTATATATATATATATATATTGCACACAGTAATGTGCTGCACTATTTCAGTAAGCTAATTGACTATAAAACTGGAGACTAGTTCACAGCTCTTAAATTGCTACTGCTCTTCAAATTTTTGATCTTTTTAAAGAAAAAGTAGTTACTAAAGCCTTTGAGAAAAAATAAACACCACCTACAAAATTCCCTCCAATTTCAATTATGTGAAAAAAAAAAAAAAAAAAGAGGGGGATTAATAGTCAGTATTCAGGACAAAATGGGGCACTGCCTAAGCAGGCTGACATGTAATCACAGTTTCCCAGTGTTCAAATCCAAATGAGCTGATACCCTGAAAGAAAAAGAAACAAAAAGACCCTATTCTGAAACAGAATTAATTTAATTTTTTTAAAAGTGTGAAGAAAGCACCACAGAACGCAAATATAGCAGATTCCCATGATCTCAGTACTGAGCAGCTCAGTCTGGCACCAGTACCAGGCTGCTGGGCTGCGGTGGTCCAAGCATGGGAAAGGGGCTGATCCCCTCCTCACGCTCTCAGGAAGCTGAAAGGAAAAAGCCGCTGGCAGACCCGGCAGCGCTGCACAGAGACCTGGGAGCAGAGCCGCTGCCTGCTCGGGTCCCTGGTCTGCTGCACGTCCAGTTAGAGCAAAGCACTGGTGTCCCAGGTCATCACCTCTTTGGTCTTTACCTGCCTATGTGGGAAGACACCGGAATGCATTTTCTGCATCCATCAGCTGCTGTTTCACGTAGGTGGTACAAATTGGATGATCACATCTTCCTCAGGGCTCTCAAATATATTTCCATCGCCTTCAGCAGAACCAGTTCAGACTGACTGCAGGGCAGAGGAGACAAAGACCACACCAACAGGCTTTCACTGCTGCCGTGCAGCTCATCAGGATTTCAAACCTGGTGAGCAAAAGGGGGGGCATTTTCCTCCTATTCATTGTATCTCCCTCCCATGCTGTCACCCAAGACACACACTCCCTCGACACCAGCACTGAGCACTCACGCGTGGGTCCCAACACGGACCCAGGACCAGAACGTTGCTGTGTCCAAACCAAGTCATCCCAGCTCCTGTATTTCCCAGGTTCAGCACCACAAATAAGACCGCTGCGCTTCACACCTAGAAACATTAACTCAGCCCACGAGACTGTTAGAGACGCGAGTTCCCCGTGGATGGCAGGCGCTGGGAAGAACTGAGGTAGATCTGCAAAGAGTGGAGAGCACGGGAGCCAGAGCTCGGTGGCATTTGCAGCCCTGGCCCGGCACATAGCGCAGTGGAGTGGCACAGCCCACTGGCAGAAGCAGGTAACAGGTAAATCACTTTCTTATCTACAGGATTGCTATGGCACAGTGCAAATGGGGGGCTGGGGGGAGCCCCAGGAGTGCATCACCCCCAGGGAGCGGGGTGCTGCCTGCCAGAGATGCAACAGGCAGCAGGGGCTGAGTATTTGATAGTATTGGCTGCAGAAACACTCGCTGTGGTACAGGTCAGAGGGGTGCGGGCAATGAGGAATTATCAGCACGGATCAGTTCACCCATGGCTGAGCACGTCAAAATGCACCCAGGAAACAGGCTGTAATAACTAAATGAGTCTTCATTCTTTTAAATTAGCGTTGTAGATTATCCTGTGCAGAGTTAAGCCGGGCATCACCTGCTTCAAGTAAGTGCTGGAGGAGCACGAGTGCCTCGCTGGGAGAAGCTCAGCCCTTGCAGTGGGACGGGTGAAGGCTGCGTAACCTGAGGGGTTAACAGGTACCGAGTGCCTTCTGCTGGTGCATAGGGATTGACATCCTCCAGGCACAAAAATAAAAAACAGTCCGAGCTCTTATAAAATTGCCAGGAAGTGTTTGCAGAGGTTTTCTTGCTGCTCTTGCTTTTGTTTGTTTTGGTGTTGTTTTGTTTTGTTTTTTAATTAAAGAATTTGGGCTGTTGCACAAGGCAAGGTGGGATGAGACCAGGAGGACCAGCAGCTCTGTTCCTGCACAGGTCCTGCATCAGCAGCAAAAGCCAGGCAGGTGCCTGCCCCATGGTCAGCCTTAAAGCTGACTCAGCCCCTCCTAAAATACAGGGCACACGTTGCATAAAACAGCCATGTCAGGAGCAAACCGCGTGGGTTTCCTACAGTTTGCACTGGGTGTGGGTTTCAGTGGAGTATCTCTGGCTCATGCACTCAGGCTGATGGAGGAAAAGGCACTTCTTCTTCCAGCTGAGCAGCAACTGCACAGACGTGCAGTGCCGAGGTGAAAACTGGTACTCGGTGTACGTCCTAGGAATGAAAAGCTTAGTGGCCATGATTTGCTGTGCTTTGCACTTCCACCCTCACTTCTGTAAAGCATGGGAACTTTATAATAAATGATAAAGTCCTCTCCAGGCCGCTGCAAACGTCACCGCCGTGCCAAGACATACGTGATGGTGTTGCAGCTCTGCCTGGCAGCCCCTGGCACAGTCTTCCTCAGACCCAACTAACGGTGTAGACCAGGAAGACGTGAAGAGATCTCCCCCAAGCAGGAAGGCAGCACACACCAAAGCTCATTAAAGAAAAGCCTAATTGGCATCATTGGCTTTGCAGCAGGTTTTGACATATTGCAAGAACTCAAGGAGGCTGAAGGATGGCAACCCATGAAAAGGAGGTGGGCGCTCCGCCGAGAAAGGTGTCTTCTCTAACGCTGACCCTCTCCCTGGCACTGACAACAGCTTTCAGGGTGGAATAGCTGCGCTCCAATGCCCAGGGCAGTGCCTGGAAAGCAGAAAGAAAAGGATTGATGCACTGTGTTAATATTTGACACCACCAAGCAGTGGGCAGGGGCCAGAGCAGGAGCAAAGGAGACCAGGCAGACACAGGAAGAATGGAAAAGAGGGGTTGAGTGCTGGCATCCACCGCAACACCCGGCAGAGTCCCATTCCCAGGGCTTTCCTTGTTTTGGACATCTAAGCTGATCTGGTCAGATAAAAAATATCATCCTCTTTTCAGCCAGCATTTATGGAAGAGTTCACACTGGCTTGCCCTAAAGGATGGTCTCAGCCATATCCCAAAAATGCACGTACTGCATACTCCAAAAATATGTGCCATTAAAAACTGAGCAGGTTTGGGGAGCCAGAACGCAAATACGGCCCCATCTGTGCCCAGAAACAAGGAAAGCACGTCAGGGATTTGGAGAGGCAGGAACCCAAGGCAGAGGAGATGGCTCATGGCAGAGTGTTGGCGAGGCGGCACTGCACGCTGCTCCCCCAGCCGTGAGGGAACCCGAGAGCTGCAGGAGGACGGGGACTGTCCTAGAGACGGACGCAGGGCTGGCCCGGGGGCTGCAGCTTGCAGAGAAGATGCCACCACCGACGAGCTGCAGCTTTGCGAAAGCGTTGCAGAGCATCGCCTTTCCCTTCATTTCACCATACCGCTCGGCAGTTCCTCTTTCTAATGTAGATCAATGAGCACTGCTTTTTCTGCTCTGATGTGTTAATTTCTAGAAAACAGACAAAAGTCTATTTAATTTAAACTCCAGACTTGGTGGATAACTTCTCCGCGAGAACAGAGGAAGGAACAAGAACACAACAGGAAGCTTCTGGGGCCCAAAGGTTGTTTGTTTATCTTTGAACTTTGTGCCAAAACAACAAAACACAATTATCCTAATTTTTGCATGCAATTTCCAGCATTGTAAATCCTTTATGTAAGAATACATCAAAACCCTTCTGCCTGCCAATCCCCTCTGTTGCTAAGGAACAGGCAGGCAGAAACCCCGAGCTGGGAGACTTGAAAGTCCTCATTAAAAGGCTTTGTGCATCACTATCAGGGAAATGCTAATTCAGTAAGGCTGATTGATACCCCTGTGTTATCAAGTTCCAGCGATGAGGAAGCGGCTCTGGCTCACCTTCAGTCACCGTTGTTAATAGCAAAAAAAAAAAAAAAGGTTTCTCACTTAAGCGACTGGAAAAATTTTAATCCTAAAAAGCAAGCAAAGTTTTCATGTTCTGCATACCTCATTTCTGCCCAGCGCACACAAGGCTCGGGAAATTATTTACATACATTTTAAATTCACTTAGCAACCCAGGCTGCACCACTTAATTAAAATGTTTCCAGTCATATAATCAGAGGACATCCTTTTGAGCATCCTACCAGGCTGATCGGCACTGACTCGGAAGGAAAGCTGCTGATCCGGACAGAAACTTTCCGCCAAGCCCATGTCTCCTTCCTCCGGGGCTCCCAGTCTCAACATCAGTGTAAAATTTATGTTGTTCAGCCATTATTAATTTTTACTTCAATCTCACACCTCTCTCATTGCTCCTGGAATGGGGCTCTGCATGCACAAACGTTATTGCCTTGTTCCAGGAAACAATATTTTAGCCTCTTTGTTAAACCTCAGCTTTCATTTTGCACCTGGACCACAAACTTGAATTGCTGTACTTTTAAAGTAAAAATATACAAGTATCCAGGAAACACTATTTAAAATCAATCGCTTTGCAGAGTAGACAAGGGAGGTGCAGGGCCAGGCTCTCCATGCACACCTAAGGAAAAGACAATTTACCCCAAGTACTCGTATAAGTGACTTTTTTTTTTTTCCAGTATAAAAATGAAGGAGCTGCAGCAAGTGGTTTCCAAGCCCAAATACTCCAGCAAGTCAGGATTTATCAGATTTCACGTCCTTTTCCACCTCCTTCTGAGACAGAGTGGGACTGCCGTCCTACCCCCCCACCCCAGGAGTGACAGCAGCAAATCATCACCAGACTGTGTGCGATTGGTCATCCCCTTAGTAATTTGTAAAGCTAAATTAGGAAGAGAACACTTTGCAGTTCAATCAAAGCTACAACACCACGATTAATGCACGGAAAGGTTGGAAAGGATTGACCCAGAAATGAATTCCCAACAGAGCAGTCACGGCTTCACACCAAAATTAAATAGAGGGACGTGGCAGGGGGAGGAAACAAGCACATTCGAAAGAGCTCGGAGACATTTTTACACCGAAGAGGTAAAGGATTTCACAGCAATGTAGCCAAACAACCCATATTTCACTATCATGCCCTGAGCAGAGGAATCATTGTTTGATCTAGGTTTTAAATGAAGCCATTATTTGACCCAGCTCTCAGTGAAAGCGGAGCATTATAGAGCAATTTATCCGGGATTTTCTCAGGCAATTCAGTTCATCCAGCCAACCCCAGAGCCATCCTGGCATCCCCTCTTTGGGCAGCACAAGCCCAGTCCTGCCCAGTACAGATCAGCACCAGACGCACCAGCTTTGCCAGGAACATATTCCTTATTTAAGGAGCAGCAAAGCCGTGAGCAAGCCACCTTTCTTTCCTGCCAAGATGTACAATGAGTTTTCAGTCTGGTTTCCATCACAGCGATGCTGTCCAAGTTCTCACCAAAGCTGCCACAGGAGCTCATTGCCACCTGCAGCACGTGTACGTGCTCTATGAGGGTAACTGGGGCTTTGATTTCTAACAAGGCTTCTACTTGGGGTTTTGGTGATGAGGAATTGAACTAGGAGTTGACCATGTTGGAAGTGGTCCTTAGATCAGCCCAGATCATCCTCTTCTAGGATGCATTTAAGGTGGGATTGAGTTGGGAAAGGGGGTTGTCTGCTGCAAACGTCAGTCAGAGAATTGATGTGGTGCCACCATACCCCAGGGGATGCTGAGGACCCACTTGGCAAGGGGAGGAGGACAAGTACCCCTGTGGCAAAGCTGCTGGAAAACACTGCTCCTGGCTCTCAGCATCAGCCAGGGAACCTTCTCCATCCCACTGTGAGCACTTTCCACCACTTTGCATCCAGGAAATTCGCAGTTCCCACTGGAGTCTGGGTAATCCGAGTTGTGGCAGGCTGCGGGGATGTCCAGATGATGCCTCAGACTCCTGCCCATCCACAACTGCCCCCAAAATCCCATGGCAGCACCCAGAGAGCTGCGTCACCCCCAGCATAAAGGGAAGGGGAAGGAGTCCTGGCACCATGCTGCCTGCCACCACGGTGCTTCAAACTGTTAAGGTTTATTAATATTGCTATTTACCCTGGGTTTTTCCATCACCAGTTCATGCAAAAAGATTAATATTTACCTTGGTGTAAAACCCAGAAAGCTGTTTACACAGCTCTTAATGCACAGCAATAGTTCAGCTGGGAACTCTGATCTCAGGCGCTGTGCATATATATCTGGGCTGTTCTCCATACACCCAGTGACAGTAGTTTGAGAGGAACAATAAAAAAAAATAAATAAATAAATTAAGAAAAAAAAAATTCAGTGGCAAATATTACCAGCCAACGGCTCACCGGAGTTATCTGCTGGAGCTGCAAGTGCCACAGAGCAAATCGCTCATTAGCAACACACACAAAAGGAGGGTTTATTTGAGGCAATTAAATAACAACAGCAGTTGTGCAGCTCAGGGCCTCGAAATACATTTAATTAAACGTTTTTATGTATAAGGAAAAATCAGGTCAAGCAAATAGAGGCACAACTCAGAACCGTTACCAGATTTTTGAAGTTTCTCAGTGACCCACTTTTTCGCAGCTCAGACTTGTTGAGAAGTTCTTGGGGCTTTTGGCTGTGGGGAGAGAACAAGAGAGAACTGGGGAGCCCCATTCATCTTTTTTTTCCCTTAAACTAATAGGTAATTTTGAAATCACTCTGTTTGCAACAGAAGAATTAAAAAACAGTGGGAATTTGTCAGCTTTGTGAATTTTTATTGACTCCAAGGACACAGACACAGGAAGAAATGCATCCAGAGACCCTGCACAGGGCGGATGCCTCACAGACATCACCCCAAGATCTTCCAAGTGTGGGATTTTTCCCTGAGGACACAAATACTGCCAAATCCTCCAACCTGCAGTTGGGCCAAACTGCATCCTTCAGAGAGCCAGCATGTGTCCCATTTTGATATTAAGGCTCCAGGTAACGATGCGTTTACCACTTCCCTCACAAAGTGATCCATATGATTAATTACTCCCACTTTTTAACCGTTGCCTCCTAACGCCAAGTTCAACTTATTTAACTTCAGCTTCTGCCTACTGGAACGTGCCACATCCCTCCTGTCTAAATGAAAGAGTAACATCATTAGACATGAAGTTACATTAAAATGCCATCAAGTGAATAACCTCACTGACGAAGCCGTTGCATTTTGCCGTGCTGTTTCCCTTCACAGCGGCACCGGGAAGCCCTTGCACGCAGCAAAGAAACTCAAGCACTTCTGGAGGGTACAGAGGTACCCCCAAAATGCTGTGACCTCAGAAACTGCACCGTGCTGCTCTAGCTTAAGGTGGATTAATGGGATGTAATGTTGCATTAACCTTTGATGTGGTTTCAGGACCAGCCTCCTGCATGATAAGTCTCTATATGTTCTCATTTTTTCCTCTTGACCTATTTCTCAGGATAAAGCACCCAGAACTCGCTAATGCCCAAGCTGTGGCGTGGCCGTGGTCTGGCCCTGGTCTGATTACTGACCTCTTGCTTGGGCACATGGAAATACATATATATTTATATGAAATCTATGAAATACAGTGAGCATAGTGTATTTTTCCAAACCAGGACAATTTAGTCTAACAAAAATATAGTGATTGGTCCAAACTTCCACAGAAAAAAAAGACATGTTCGCTAAACCATGACCATCAAGGGACTGCCTCATAAATGCTGAAGCCCAGCCAGCTGTGAGTCCCTGCACCAAGCTACCCTCAATGCCTCAGCTGAAAAAAAAAAATCATATAACAAAGTATAAAATGTGAATGTTATAAGGAGATTAACATATCAATCAACCAGTTCAAAATCCCAGGAAATAAATGTCTGCCTGTCCCCTAAATATAGTGAATCAAATCCAAAGACTAAAACTGGCTGATGCACAGGGTCCCCAAGGGACCAGACCCTCTCCCATACCCCAGACTGAGCAAGTTCAGATCTCACCATTATCAAGCACATTTCTTTCTGGTATGTCCTAGAAAAAAGGAAAAAGAAGAAAAAAAAAAAAAACACCCACAACTGTAATCATAACCAGACTCAAACATCAGATCTGAATTCCCTTTGCATTTCCTTCCCTATGGCAGCTCCCTGCAAACCTAGGGATTAAGAAACCAAGAAACCCACTTTGAAAGAAATACAGCAGTACCAAAAAAGCTGAATAGTTTCAGAAAAGGGGTATGGGGGGATTAGCTATTCTGACCCTAATCCTTTCCTTGTACGTCTTTTCTTCAGGAGCAGAGTCACAGGGCTGATCCTGGCTTGCACCAACCTCTCGCAGCCAACGCTCAAGGTCCTCCCAACCTCCCCCATAAACACAGCTCATCGGAGCCCTCCCAGCTTTTTCCAAACAGCCAGAGAAGTTTGCACAGATTAATGTCACAGGAGGATAATTCCTCACCTCATGTGAATATCTTGCTTCAAAACCAAACCATATATAATGTAGTCCCCAAAAATGGAAATGGTGATTTTAAAGCCAGGTACTGTAAAACTATGAGACGCATGGGGATGAAGTTATTTTACAACACTGGCTAAATAAAAGTTTGAGAAAGGGCTTGGCTATTTCTCAAACCTGCCTAACGCTCTTTGTGGAGGAGAAATTATAGCAATGACCACCAGAAGCTGTTCATGATGCATTTGATACTGAGTTCGATAGCAAATTAATACTTTCCCTCTTTTCAAAAAATGTAGCCTGCCACGGTCAGTCTTGCTTCAACAATAAAGAAGGTTCAGGCATTCATTTCCTTCCAATGCAATATATATTTCAGTTTTCCTACTTGAATAGTTAACTATCTCAATAGTAAAACTCAAGGAATTTATGGTTTATTTTAAAAGCCTATGTAGAATAAGGCAAGAGTCCAGAACCACAAAGCTTTATTTAGCCAGCTAGAGCTTTATTTCCTAGCTATTAAGAAGTCATTCATTACACTCAGCATTATTCTAACATATAGATTTTTCACTAACCTATTTGCAAAGTCACTCTGGAGCCCGAATTTCAAGATGAATTCAAGCAATGAGTAAAGGATGCTCCTGCAGCCATCAAGTGACGTACCTGAGAAAAGCCTTAAGGTCATGTCCCATTTCCTAAAAACCCTGCTTTTCACACAACCATGAGCAGTTATGATTTAACAAGGTGTTTAGCAAATTCTTCGCACTGGAGAATTTGTCTAAAACCCCATTTCCCAGGTGGGGGATGCTGCGTTTGTGGGGCAGCTTGCAGGAGGAACAGGGTCCGGCTGTGTTGGGGGTCATTGCTGCCTGCAGCAAGACCTGGGTGCTCACTGAGTTGGTTTTGTTCTTGGAAAAGCAATAGAAATGAGGTGTAACCAGAGGGAGATGGTCTTCAAAGATGCATTAGCGCCTAAAGTCTACCACTCCACCTTGGTGCAGCAGGTTCTGCAGAGGTTACAGCCAACTTGCAGAAAAGTACGGTTACTTAGCAATTGCAAGTATTTCTCATCTTCAGTGCTATTTATCAGTGTCACCTTCTTAATCCTCATGGCATAAATATTCCCAGTTCATTAATGGGAAGCTGACACAGTGCAGTTGTGACAATGCTTGAAGCAGAGAGTCCATAAGAACATTGGCACACAGCCCCGATTGCATCGGCTCTCGAGGGACCAGCATTTCCTTTGCTTATAAATTAGAAAGCGGAGTCATCGGAGAATGCAGAAATGGAAAAATTGGGGGCGGGGGATCAGCCTTGTGTCCCAGGTTTTCATTTTCAGTGTCAATATTTTTCTTAGATTTTTGGTCAATTGAAAGTTTCATCCACTTTTCACCCACAATTTGCTTACATATATTTTCAAACTGGTATGTCAGAAGTCCCCCCAGCTCTCACTAAAAGGCTTCTCTCCAACTTTAACAGGGTCAAAAGCCGACATCTATCAGTGATCAAGCCATGGGAACTGCTATTAGTGTGTCTCCTATGAAAAAACCCCAGCCTTTACTAATTTACAAGCATTCCCAATCTTCTCTACATCCTCTCTCAGGTATACAGGTAAGACCACGTAGCCAAAAGAGACATCAGCCCAGAGAGGCCAGAGTCTCCCCCCTTGCAGGACACATGGGGGGACAAGCAGTGGGGCTCCCCAAGAACAACTAGCAGTAGAAAAACCACATCAGAATATGGCCATAATGATATTAACAGGGCTATAAAGGGACACCGTAAGGAGCCTTAATTACTGCACCGTGAGTCAGACCACTGTCTTTAATCTGAGTTTAAGTGTCTATAACTTGATATACCTCTAAGTGAACATGCCAAGCGAGTGACGACCCAAACACTGCCCTCAGCTTATGGTTGTCTTATGGTTAGGTTCAGCAGGAGCAGAGAAGAAAAGTAAATCATATTATGCAAGGTGAGTATTCATCACATTAAATTTAGTAATAAAGAAAGAACTCAATAATATTCTCACAGGCTGGCTTTCAAGTTGACTAGTTAATGGATTATTAGATATTTTTTATGGATAGTGGAAGATCTGCCAAAAGCATGTGGATTGTTAGAACCATACAAGACGAATGCTTAGTGTCAGTTAAACCTTCAAATAAATTATGCAAGCCCTTGGGTAATATGTAATTAAATATGTTAGCATAAAAAAAACATTGTTTCATCTGATAATAGCAGTAAAATCCCAATATTTAAAAGCACCTATCACATGTTGGGCAATGACTTTCCCGTTTGCAGATTTCCTACTGCACATTTCCACCTTAAAGCTCCTGTGCCAAGCCCCAAAGACTGCAGACGCGCACCAAGAGCAAAGCCCTACCAGCCCAGCTGAACTAATGCATTTGTCTCCTGAAATTTGGCATGAAAATGGATCATTGAAGTAAGAGGAAGAGACAGGAAAATTACAGGTTTTCAATGACACTTTTCACAATGGCTTTCTAATCCACCGTGCAGTCTTTTCAGCCTGAACGCCGTACAGTCCATTTAGTTGGAATGGAAGCATTAAATCCTTACTTTTACAGGGAAGCCGCGATCAGATCAAAATATCATGTTTGAACAGAACTTTTAAATTATGTACTTGAACTGGTCGATTTGTTTAATAAAGGTCGCTCAGCACTGAGAACGCAGGTTTGGAGATTTGACGAAGGTGAATTATTGTCAGTGGTGCGGAGTGGGCTGCTGCCGAGCATCCCACAAGCCACCAGCTGCAGGAAACTCTTGCTTATTAAAATGGCTGAAGTGACACATTAATTACTTGGGCAAATTTGAACTTCAAGCAAGCGTGCCATGGCTCGCGCTGGTCCCAATGCCAGCCCCAGTGGCAGGATGCACCCCACAATCATGGGCCCCACAGCTACCCGCCATGCAGGGCCACCTTCCCCAGCTCCAGCAGGCTCCAAAGTAAATGTGCAACAATCATTATCCCATTTCAACCTGGTTTTATCCCATATTTTTGCATCTCAGTGTCCAGGTGTCCAGACCTACACAGTTCATGAGTGATGTACCTGCACTGAGTTTTCATGTGTCCCAAAGGAGAGTGAACTGTGCGGTCTCAATAGTGCAGAATTTCAGGGAAAATATGGGTTTGCTTTTCCTCCTTTGCTGTTTGACATCCTTTGCACCTCCTAACAGGACCGCATGACCAATGCGTTCAGTACCATAGCCAAAAGACCAAATTACCAGCTATGCAAAAAGAGCAGCAGGCTACCAACCAGTAGGTGGAAAATTATCCATCAAAAGTAGCTGACAGTTGCTTTCAAATAACAAACAAGCACACACAAATTATCAAACCTATGAGGCAGCTATTTCCAAATAACAGAAGAGCATGCAGCAGCTCACTAATCAGAGAAGACCCTGGGAAACCATTGCAGTAAGTCTTTCAAATTACATACAAAGGTTGCTCACCACGTTGTTAAAGGTGTATATTATGGTAGCATATGCAGCCAGTAACCAGAGGTGGAGTCCACGTGTACTACAGTGTTCCAACATCACCACCATGCTACAGGTAATTTTAAGACTTTGCACCATTTCAAGCTTATTCAAGGATTCAGAGCCCCTGCTCTTGTGCTTTTGAGCCAGACTTATTCAGTGCTGTGTGATTTACTGCACTGTGTTGGGTTTGCATGGCAAGATTTTGGTAGTGGGGGGCTACAGGGGTGGCTTCTGTGAGAAGCTGCTAGAAGATTCCCCTGTGTCTGATAGAGCCAATGCCAGCCGGTTCCAAGACAGACCCGCTGCTGGCCAAGGCCAAGCCAGTCAGCGCCTCTGTGATAACATATTTAAGAAGGGAAAAAACAGTGAGAGCAAGGTTTTGCAGCCAGAGAGAGGAGTGAGAAGATGTAAGAAACTCCGCAGACACCCAGGTCAGTGCAGAAGGAGGGGCAGGAGGTGCTCCAGGCACCGGAGCAGAGATCCCCCTGCAGCCCGTGGTGAAGACCATGGTGAAGCAGGCTGTGCCCCTGCAGCCCATGGAGGAAGGATNAGAAGTGCTAAAGACATTGCTTAAAAATTGCTTAGTACAAACACTGCAAGGAAAGAGGGAGGAAAGAGGGAGGAAAGAGGGAGGAAAGAGGGAGGAAAGAGGGAGGAAAGAGGGAGGAAAGAGGGAGGAAAGAGGGAGGAAAGAGGGAGGAAAGAGGGAGGAAAGAGGGAGGAAAGAAGGAAAACCCTTTTTGGAGGACTTCTTTAAAGAAGATTAATCCAACCTTTTTTAAGGGAGAAGGGAAATGGATTCCCTGAACCTGAAGATTCATCTTTGCTCCCAAGCACCCAGGCAAAGCTTTATTTAAGCAATAAAACATGGCAAGTATTTGTGCCATTAGCACTTCATCCATCACTCATGGGAGAGCCAGGGAACCTCTTCCCTGGGAAGCCCAGCCCTGAACTTCACCCAGGAAGCAGCACTGGATGAGCAACATCCTCCCCTTTGCAGGTTTCAGCTCCAGACAGTCGGAATGTGTCAGCCATTGAGAGTTAATGGAGAAGCTATTTAGGAAGTACAGATTACTAGTGTGCCAAAAAATGGTCTTTCTGTAGGGCATCTCTTTTGCTTTGATGTAAAACCTGAGCTGGCCTTCCTGCTGCAGCCACAGTCATGTGATGTGAGCTGCATGACACACCAACGAGGTCAGACAATGGCAACGAGGTGACCACAAGCCCCAAGTCCACAGCAATGCACTCTGTGCTTCTACCCTGCTCCTGGTGAGACCTAAGTAAAGTTTTGAATCAAAGGCAATCCTCAAGCCCAAAAAACAGCTGGGACCATTAAAAGACAAAAAATAACAGGGATAACAAAGTGGAAAAAAAATGCAAATTACTCCAGCACATCTGGACTTTAAAAGAAAGCTGCTGTCATTGTACTTATTTGTTTGCATACTTTTAGGGGAGAAGAAGGTAGATTGGAGACATAAAGAGGAGGTGACTGGAGAGACAGAACAGCAGGAAAACCTTTCCAGACCCTCCCAAGCCTTCCAAAACACAGTCCTTGAGGTCTCTCTTCAGCTGACACTCAGATGAATCTGATGGCTGTGAAGGTTTAGTAAGCAGTACCCACTGCACACACAAATCCCAAGTGCCAGGACACAGGGCAGCTATTCCTGCCCAATGGCACTCGAGGAAGAGCACCTCGAAGGCAGAAAGCTGGGAGCAAAAAACAATATGGATGCCATATGTGCAGAAATGCTGCTTTGCCAACATGACATGCCAACAAAATTAATTGGTGCACTCCTGGAAGCTGTCACTTCTGGGAGCAGCACCAAGGTGTCTGCCCTCAGAAGGAAACACTGAGTTAGGGACTGGCAGCTCTTCTCCTTCAGGTCAATTATTCTTCAATGGTTCCTCTTCTACAGGCACACCTCCCCTTGGGGCAACCCAGATGCGGCAGCTGGTTGCACGCCTTTCCAGTTCACTTCTGTTATACATAGCTGGGGCTGCTTTGAGCAAGCACAGTAGTTGCTCCCAGAGCTGCAGTTTAAGGGGAACAAGGACCCCCAATCCTTGGTGAAGACTGATGTCCAGGACTATGGATCATGGAGCCTTGGGTACTGGAACTCTCCTGATCAAGGGCAGTGATGGAGTCCCAAATCTCTCTGTTCCGAGTCTAGGGCCCCCAGCATAAGACATGAAGCTGTTGGGGAAAGTCTAGAGGAGGCCACAAAGATGATCAGAGCCTATGGAGACAGGCTGAGAGAGTTGTGGTTGTTCAGCCTGGAGAAAAGAAGGCTGCGGGGAGACCTTAGAGCACCTTCCAGTACCTAAAGTTGCCTACAAGCTGGAGATGGACTGTTTAGAAGGGTATGGAGTGATAGGACAAGGGGGGAATGGCCTTAAACTGAAGTAGAGGAGATTTAGATTAGAGATTAGGAAGAAATTCTTCCCTGTGAGGGTGCTGAGGCCCTGGCCCAGGGTGCCCAGAGAAGCTGTGGCTGCCCCTGGCTCCCTGGCAGTGTTCAAGGCCAGGTTGGATGGGGCTTTGGGCAACCTGGGCTAGTGGAGGGTGTCCCTGCCCATGGCAGGGGGTTGAGACTAGATGGTCATTAAGGTCGCTTCCAACCCAAAACATTCTATTATTCTATGATCTACTTCCTTGCTTTCTGACCTTCCCACATTCAGGGCAAGGCACATCAACATGAAGCTTCCCAGTGTTCCCCTCTGCGCCCAACGCAATATGTTTCCAGCAACAGGAAAAAGGCAGCTGCCCTCCCTTCTACCAAGCTGCCCCCCCTTCTACCGAATGGAGAAAAATTACCCTATTTCTGTTGCATTAGAGACCAGGACCTCTGAATTATCCTATAGCAGAGGAACAATTAGCTAAACCAACATAGGCAGCAGGAGGCTTGTCACATCCCAAACATGACTCCAAAAACTAATAAAATGATTGTAAAGGCAAAATTATTCCATTATTTTAAAACTCCATCTCTGTGACCCTATATATAAAGAATCCATACATAAATAGCCTGAAGCAAATCAATAATGCAAGAATTTTTCTACTAAAAAAAACAATGAAAACTAATATAAAAGCATTGAAGCATACCCTGGGACCACTCTCAGAGGGCTACTAAGTGGTAAAGAACTCCTCCAGCCCCATTTCTGATCTTCCTCCCCTGCCATCAGTCGGAGAAAGGTACGCAGCCATCCAGGAAAATGAGGTAGCCACGTTAAAAACAAGGGCTTGTCTATACAGGGAAGTTATCCCAAACCAGCAAGGACATGAATCTAAAGCACAAAATTATTGCAGCTGATTTTGCCAAGCAACAGGATAATGTCTCACCACCAGCCGCTTCAGCCGGCTCGACACGCGGATGTGTTATGCATTACCTGGGATTAGTCATTGCAAGCAGTGTATGAGCTCTTAGTCTTAGAAGTGTGCTCAGATATAGTACATTACCCAAGACTGATTGAAGACAATTCCCTGTCCTGAATGTGTTGATGGCCTAATATGTCACACAAGCTCTCCTTTCTAGCAGCCTCGTGGACTTTCCCTTATCCAAGCTGACACATCCATAATGGTACTGTTCTGCTAGAAAAGTCATCCAAGGAAGGAGATTTAGGTTGGGATGTTTTACAACCGGTGGAACGTGAAGCCATTGCTCAGTCACGCCAGGTGAGATGAGCTACTGCCCCTCCTCTGCCTCTGCTCACGTTAGCAAGATCCACAAAACTGAAGGGGATAAATGAGAAACAGCAAATGTTTGTGAAATCCATTTGCAACCAAAAGCACAGCGGGGAAATGATGGCATAGCCACGTTTATCCACTGCCCCCTGCAATGTAGTGAGGATATGTGCATCATTAATGGGTTCCTGTAATCACGGCACAGGGCGTTAGATACGTCTTTAATTTACTAAAAATTGTGATAGTAGCACCATCCCTCTCTACTGGCTCATCCACTGGCCCAGCAGCCTGCTATTGCAATTGCCTTTAGATGGAGCAGCAGGGGTCCCTGTTGCTGATTCGTAACCGAGAAACCCAAAAAAGGAAGTTTTTCCTTAGACACAAGTGGCATTGAAGAACTGCAAGACTGCTCTGAGGAAAGTGGTATCTCTGTCGCTGAAAGTTTTTCTGAATCAGTCAGACGTCCATAAGGATCAACCCAGGATCTTTTCTGGGACAGGGTGATGGGTCAGAGACCTCTCTTCTTTCTGCTGGGGACACAATGGATTTGGCTGTGCTATGCATCATATTTTATGTAGGTCTACAACAGTGTCTCATCGATCCAGCTCAGGAGGTTCCTTCCTCTACAGTTATGGCAATTTAGCTATTGTGGCTGTGCTTTTACTCCAAATCCATGAGTCTGGCAGTTTAAAAGAAAGAATATTTTTTTAAGGGTTTGTTATTATTGAATAACTGCAAAGCTCTGGTTCACACATGGCCAAGGAAAGGTTGGATAGACTCAGGGGAGGAGGGAGGAACTTCTAGCTGGGAGGCTGAAGGGGTCCAGCTCCCACAGTGCATGCACTCACTAACAGCACATACCGATGGATGCTATGAGAAGGTATGCCACAGAGGTGGCACCGAGCGACAGAGCCCGTGGGGACCACAGCAGTCCCAGGGCTGAGCACAGCTCAGCTCCCCTCCAGCCTCGAGTGGTTCAGGGCATTTTACATCTCCTCTACAAGCCACCCTTGACCTAGGGTTGTGGGAGGCTGCGTCAATCTTCTTGATTATCGCACCATCTTTGCCTGATATCTCCAGAAGAAGACATAGAAGGAAAAAACTGCCCTCATCGATTTAGTTTTCTTTCAGTATAAATACGATCTGTTCTTATTTAAAATTATTTGACTTAAAATGTTTCTTTTCTCTCAGTGTGCTGCAGCCAAAAGCCTTAAAAACAATTTCCACTTTTATTATTTTACCTCCCTTCATGATTCCCACAGAGATGGAAAATATCCTGGAATAACACTTTTCCAACTGTCTGTGTTTCTCTAGGAGGAGAGTGCTTGCATAAAGCCATGAAACCTCCTTGACAGCAGAATGGGGAGGTCACATCTGAGTGCACTTGAACCTTAGACCACAAAAGGAGGAAAATTGAAGAACTGAAGGGTTGTTCTTGGGAATTGCCTCCATCTATCCTTCAAGTACTTCGGTCCAGTGCAGGTGCCTGGGCTGATCCCAGCTGCAGAGCTGAGAAATCAATAAAAAGATGTTCAGGTACTTCTGAAGATGACATAAACTGCTCTAAGTTTCCCCAGGAGTTGATCAAAACCACCATGTCCTATTGAGTACAGAGGCAACTTCTCGCCTGGGAGGGCTGAGGGTATTCACTGTGCTCCCCCAACCCAAACAGTCCTGACCACAGCCTAAGCCAGGCGACCTGGAGGGGAAACGCAAGAGAAGAGGAGCAGCCCAGGCTAGGCAATGATTTGTCCTTGCCTCACTTTCTCCTCCACTCTTCACATCGATTTTAGCCATCTGCTCTCTTTTGCCTATAACATGGTCTTGCAGCACAGAGAACAAATTCAGTGCCACAGCAGTAAATGCTATTTATTAATTTCTACCAGGCACTACATCTGTGCTTCTTTCCTGTTGAGTTACTTAATTTTAGTACACCTCTGTTTCTCTTATAGGGCAGGTAGATAATTGTTATCTATCTCTCTATAATTGCAGCAAATGTTCAATAATCAACGCAAAGCGGAGCAGAAATTTTCTGATTAAATCCTGTTTTAGTTGATACTTGGGCTTCTGAATGACTATGAGGCAAACCTAATTACCTCCTTGGCTAACTAACAGAAGCCACACACTTTGAAAATGAAAAGGTCCTTTTTAGATGAGACCATCTTAACGATGGAAGCTGGTGAGCTGTGATAAAAGTCACAGGCACAACGCTTTAGACCACACCTTGATACCTTTATAGGAAGCAAAGCATGGCTTAAGCATTTAACATTTTTAAGCCAAATAATTGTCCATCATTGCTAGAAAAGACCACATGGGAAAGGTTCATACTTGAGAGCTGTTTGATGATATTGATAATACACACAGGAGTCTTCTATTACTTCTATAAGCATGAGATGCCTGGAAGAATCGTGCATGTGTGTCACACATTAAGCTGGAGATTTTTGGGCCACTGCAGTAATAGGGCAGAAAAGCTGAAGTCCCTACAGCAGTCACAAGTTTGCTTTCTCTCCTTTTCCCTTTGTTCCCACGATGGTGCTGGCTCTTGCTGTTCATCTTCCTGACACACAAGCTGGCCCCCGGTTCATATCCAGGACCTCAAGCGATGCTCCTGCCCAGCGCTCAGTCTGGTGCATGCACCTGCCAAGCTCCTACTTCCAAAACACCCCTGAGATATTCCAGGGCCACTATTGCTTCAATGTACCAAGTCCTGTTGGGTTTACAGCCAGAATATCATAGCCAAAGCCGTTGGTGTAGGCAGCATTTTCACCCCAGGCTGTATTGTACAAAGAGATAGGAGAGCAAGAAACTTTTCTGCATCCATTTTGCAGACCAATGGCAGATACTTCTTCCTACCTGTGCAAGCTCACACAAGAAATCTGTGACAACCAGGAACTGTACTTAGCCCTTGCAGATAGCTCCTGCTGTTACCATGTGATGGCCCACCCTCTCCAGGAGAAAGCTTGCAATAAACACCGGTTTATTCCAGCACTGAAGACCTTTTGCCTCAGTCATCTAACAAACTGGCAGCTAAATGCAGTCACACATTGAGGTGTAAGTGGTTTGCTGTTGTTCCAGTTTATTTTCAGCAAACAAGTAAAGTGCACTTCATTATATCTGAAAATTAAAATGCAGCTGGGTTAGAAAAGCAACCAAATGTTTGCTTGATTTTCTTTAAAGAACAGTCATCGTGGCCAAGCAGTAATTTCTTAGCAGCTAATGATTCCTGGTTTTGGCTGCAAGTTTGCCTGTCTTCCTTCTGATGGAGACAGGATTTAACTTGCAGTAGTGTGAAGTCCAATTGCCACTTTTAAAATTTCTATTAAAAAGGGATATATATTCCAGCACGGTGTCAGCCAGTTAGTTAAGTTGTGCTGCATTTTGTATGAGCACAAGACAGTTCATAGTGCTTCTTATTCAAAAGTAATATAGGCAGAGTTCAGATATTTGGGCTGTACAGAGAGACTCAAATCACATCTATAGATGGTAAATCATTTGCAAATAAGGCAGAAAAGCTGCGAGTTTTAAGGAAGAGCAGTAGGAATCAGTAACAGCAGCCAACAGGGTCATACACCAACCCAATTTTTTGAGGATTTGATTATTTTTACGATAATAAGTAGGAGAGTGGGACTTAGGGAAGAGTTGGGGGAAGAAACTACGTCTGGAAAGAGAATAAAGAGCCAGTCCAGAACCCCAGGGCATTTCCCCTGGGGCAGAGACGAACTCTCAGACACCTTGTCCCAGGCTGGACACTTACAGAGCTGCCAGTTTGTGATGGTGAAGGCACGAGCACAGATTTGGAGGACAGAGCAACAGAGCTGCAAAGCAGAGATGAGCCTGTGAATTCACCCGTGTAACATAAAGAAGTCCGAGTTCAAGGCAGACACATCAGTTCCCAGCAAGATCAGTAGGAACGGGAATTTTATGCAGTTTGCTCTTTTGACACAATCATATGATGATTCATTTAGTGTGCATTACCTAATACAGATTACTGCAAAGCCTTGATTCATGGATCTAGACAAAGAAATGGAAGAGCTGAGCCATAGGAAGAGATGCACAGTTATTCATCGTCTGCAGAGCAATGACATGTGAGGACCCATTAGGTACAGATTTAGAAAATAGAAGTGATGGGAAGAAGAAGGTGAAGAGAGAGCACCAAGACACATAGTAATTGGAAGCCCTAGCAAAATATAGGTCATTGTTAGTGCACATAAACTATCAGTCTAGAAAAGCAGGTATAAATCAATATTGTGCCATTGATTTCAACAGAGATGCGGCAGCTCTGGACAGTTGATAGCTGACTGAGGAGAGTATGGAGATTCTGCACCTTCCAGAGGTCTTCTTTAGCTGACAAAACAGGGAAAGCAAGGGAGAAATGAAAGTGCTTTGCCCCTTTCTCAAACTCAGCTCAGACCTTGAATCCTGCCAACAGCAAATCTTCACTGAGGGAAGTCTTCAAGATCAGAGCAAGAGGAGACAGGGTGATCCCTGCAGAGCAACCAGTACCTAAGGCTGGACCTCTGAAATGCCCCCATCCAAACTTCATGAAAGAAAAGCAAGGAGGTGGGAAAGACATCAGAAAGAGCCTGATATTCCTCGTTCTGCAGGATAGCGACTCTCCCTACCTCAGCTCTGCAGAAGGTGTGGTTTGGGGGTGGTAGGGAAACACCATCTCCACACCTTCTTGTATTTCTGAAAAAGTATTCTCCTGATGAAACCCTCACAATTATAGGCACAATAGAAATTTCACATAGACCATCCCAAGAGCTGCATAAACCTTAAGCCTTTAACGAAGGTGCTGAGAACACCTAGACTCCCCTGTCAAAAGGTCTGGAAGTTTTCTGGTGCTTTCCCTCAAGACACATATAGCTGTCAGGGCCATGACCTTCTCACCAGACTGGCGATTCCTAATGACTGCGGTGTGAGTGGCAAAGCTGAAGGTGTGATGGATAAGCCATGTCACAGATTTTAAAGTATACTTAGTTTTCATTGGAGGACAGGGGTCAGATCAATACACCTCTGTAGTACACGCTCCAACTGATTTCAAAGGGTTTCAAATGAAACTCACAATAGACAACTGTAAAAGAACAAGCTTAATGCACTTGGAGTACTGGGTTACTTACCCATACACTCATGGAAGCCAAGTACCAAAATAAGGTGTCACAGTGATGGAGTGTGTGCAAGACAGAGTTTCCATTCACCACAAAGAACACCCTTCAGAAAATCACTAATACTCCTATGACCACTAAAGTTAAGCACTTCTGTTCATCTTGGCCTTCTTTCTGTGTTGGGAAGTAACTATGAAAAACAACCTGAGCAACCTGGCTAATAATTATACCATCACAGTATATTGATTCTTCCCATTCATAGGAGAAGCCGCAGTAGGCTGCAGTAGCTCCTGAATGAGGTATCACGTAGGTCTTAGGACAGGAGCTGGCTGAGGTGTCTATGTCCTTCTCCATGCTCTCAGGAAATTGTGCAGCAGAAGCTGGTGAAACACTGTTGTAAGGTAATAACATGGTCTTCTCCCCACCTCAGAACTGTCTCGTTCCACTCAATAAAGAGAAAAGCGCAGAAAAGATAAGGACAAAACAGCAGCTGTCAGATGTTCCTGAGGCACCGTAATTATGAAAATATTATTTCATGTTTTGCAATAGTATTTTCCACGAAAGAGACACTTGCTCAGAGCTCTAAAATCTCATCATATTACAAGAATTTGTGATCGTGATGCACTCCAGGAGATAGATGAATAAATAAGACTCTCCATAACTTTACATCTTAAATATCTTTCTCACTCCTCTCCTATGTAGCTATGGAACATTAGAAGGGGAGCATCATTACACACAGAAAAGCACCTACACAACATAGCCATTTGTGGTCTGCCTCTTCCTTCTCATTTCTCTTTTGTGGCATCTAGAGATCTCTATTAGGCACAGAAAACAGTATTCTCTATTACCTAACAAATGAAAATACCCATGACTTTTAAATTACAACCACATCACAGTGAAGAGTCAGGAAGAGCTTATTTAGGCTAACTGACAGACCATTTGTCCTCTTCCAAGCCTGCCACGTTGCCTGCGTGGAACACAAGAAAGCCGATAGCAGACTAATGACACCTAACATGTACGCTTAACCATTGCGTGCAGTGGATTTGATGCTCCAAGGAAGAAACTTAAAATACTCTGTACATCAGCATCCACAGCCTCCATCCAACCCAACAGCCAAGCAACATGGTCTGCCCCACAGTCTACAAATATCTTCCAGAAATAAATATCCTGGTCAGCACACATCACACTCTACCTGTTTCTTGACAGGGTAACCTGACCACAAGGTGAGCCTAGGTAGACAAGAGCATGAGCAAGCATCCCAGATAGGAGTGCCCTCCATATGGTCATGGAGAGAAAAGGTCCACCCTAGGGCCAGCTGCCCATCTTGATTGTGGCTGCACCCACAGATGGAGCCCAGGTGGAGCCTCTTCTCATCAGCTGTATCAGGCCTATTTGTGGCAAGAGGCAAAATGGCAAGATAATGAGAGTGACACAATTAGAAATAATTAGCCGAGTGGGAAATCCGTTCCCAGCCAATTAATGGTAAGAGGAAAGGACTGCACGATAACAAGTGGAGACCGTATTTAGCTGTTCTCAGCTCATCCTGCTTCCAGTAACAAGGCGGCAAAGGAACAAATTGTTTTTTCATTAAAAATAATTGGATAACAAGTATCCTACCAGCCATGGGAACCTGAGAGGGGAATTGGACTCACATTCCACTGGACAGCACAAAAAATGCCCTGAAGTGACTCTTTCCACAGTACAGGGAAGAGGTGTTTAGAGCAGGGGGCTGCCTTCAGTTGCCTGCAGAGGAAGGGCACAGATCCCAGGAATAAGATTTTGGCCCTACTGACTTGTATTATAAAGCTATAAATCTATAAAAAGATGGCCAGCCTGGTGGCAAAATACTTACATCAATCACATCCCTAGCAACTGTGCAAGCATATGTTTGGTGAAAGATTCCTGAAACACAGACATTTCTTCAGGCCTTTTTATGGGAGTTTCATCCAACCGTTCAGAGCTCAGCACAGCCTCATGAGCCTTTGGGCATCTGATCACCACCAACAGACCTCTGGGGTCACAGAATGACAGACTGGTTTGGGTGGGAATGGACTTCAAAGCCCATTTAGTTCCAACCCCCTGCCATGGGCAGGGACACCCTCCACTAGCCCAGGTTGCCCAAAGCCCCATCCAACCTGGCCTTGAACACTGCCAGGGGTGGGGCATCTACCACCTCTCTGGGAAACCTGTTCCAGTGCCTCACTACCTATCAGCAAAAGCAAGAAGTGCAGCCTCAGAATTGCTTGACATTAGTGTCTTCATGGTGTTAATCATCACAACTGAAGTACATGTCTTTGTCAAAATATCCAAGTATCGCGCCAGATAATTCACACATGGAAAGAGAGACTAAATTCATCAGATAAATTGTCTACAGGGGACAGTTTCCCTTGAGCATGGGTAGAAAAAGCTGCTGGAAACAGAGAACACAGTGTCAGCATCTCACTTTGAGATGTGAAACTGGAGCTGACAACACTGTGATTTATGGAGAACCAAGGCCTGTTTGGGGAGAGAGCAGTTTACAGGAGCTGTGCCAGCAAAGGTGAAAACATGGGACTCAGCTCTGCTCATCATCCAATTGCAAGGGCTAATATTTTATAAGTGTAAGAGATAGGCAATGACCTTCCCCTTCAGAGTCTAAAACTGTTTCTGGGTTGAGCCTTTTAAAAACAAAAAGGTATATATTTGTCTGAGTACAATATGTCTAAGATCTTATCTACAACCTAGTAATTCACTGGGAGAAGACTTGGGTGAAAAGATTTAAGAGCACTGCTTGCCTTGTATGAGCCCGCACTTACAAATACTCATTTAGGAGCTCAGGGTTCACCTTGACCTAGAATATACAACCACGATAACAAGAGATTAAATACAAGGCTGCTCCAGGGGTACGCAGCATGTATGAGTGTGTTGAATAAAGATATGTCAAATCATCCCACTTGTATGACATATTGATGAAAATTATAGCCGGTTCCCAAATTCACTAACATCTCCTCCAAGCTACACAACTCTTCAGCATGGCTCTGGCCCAACTAGAGGGGCCAGACTTTTCTGGGGTAGTCCTGGGGACAAGACTCCCCTGAAGGTCTCAGCATTGCAATTGAATCACAGCTATTGTGCCAACGTGTTGTATTAACCAGTCATTTCCTTTGCCAGTATGGTTTATTCCCAGCTGGGGACACGGTGCCTTGACATCACTGAGGCAAAGCAAACCACATCGAGCTGTGATTTTAGTCCATCAGTGCCAGGGGAGCACCTCAGGATGAGGAAGTTACAAATTCCACCTGAGGCTTCTTCCAGCTATGGAGGTCCAGAAATTCAGCTTGGCTGAGGTCATCTGGGGCATAAGGAACCTTTAGATGCCATGGACTTCACTGGAGGACTTACGATCTTGAGCATCTGTGTGGCTGGACTTCATCTGCACAGGCCCATAGCTGCTGGACTAGCACAAAAACACTGTTCTGGCTGGCTAAAGCATGCTACTGCAGGAAACACCTGCATCTCTGGGCCAGCTGGTGTCCTTGTAGGAAGGAAGGAACAAAGTGTTTAAGCAGCCTCTGGCTCCTCAAGGGTGGGAGTTAAAAATCTCATCACTGGCTCTTTATGCTTGGCTGCTGTTGTAAAACTCACAGATAATGATTTTAAAATCTCAGGTTATCCCCATGATTAGCTTCCTGCAGTGGCGGTTTCAGTCCCAACCTCCTGTCCTTTCTATCCTGTTCTCTGCAGCTTTGGTTCATGGGCAAAGAAAGCTGCCTATGAAACATCATGGTAGAAAAGGTGCAAAGTTTGTTCCAGCTCTGTAGAAAGGATTTCTATTCGACTGAGCTGGGACATATCAAGTGCTATGTCTGGGTTGATGGCAAGATGTCAATGCTGAAGGATTTTGCCGTGGAAGAGAGACGTAGGAGTTCACAGGCCACCACACACCATCATGACTAAGGGCAGCGTAGTTCAAAAGCAGTGGGGAAAACCCAAATATTCACAGATCATGGAAAATATGTGGAAACCAAGGGATATCATGGTGCTCCTGGTAATATGGTGAGGATGGGGCGGAAAAGATGGTGTGGTAAGATGGTGTGGGGGACAGAAAATGAATTTGGCCACTGCACGTTGTGCCACCAGGTACGTAGGGCGCTCTGTGGCCCTGCTGGCTGGTGGCAGGCTCCCACAGTGGCTTGTCCATGGGGCATTGATGGGACACACTCCAACAAGGTGGCAGAGGGTTGTCTTTGTCCTGTCCAGACCCCAACACTCCTTCTTTTGACCTCACTCTGAGAGGAGGGTGGAAGATCTGGTACTTAGATATTTACAAACCAGCTGGGAAACAGTATCACTGTTTCTGGTTCCTTAATCACTTAAGCGATGACAAGAGTTAATGGTCCCTGAAGCTTTCCTAGCAAATGTTCCTTGACATGCCATTTTCTGCACATCTCAATGATAGATAGGGAGTGAGAAGTCACTTTATGACTTCTCAATTATTTAATAAGGCAGATTCTGATAACTTGGGGAAGTCCCCTAGAGAAATGAAAGAATAAATACAATTTCCCTTTTATTCTGTGAGTAGCTGGAGAGGAAAATGGATTGTCCCCTCTCCCGCTGTCTGTCAGCTTTGTTTCTGGGATGGTCATTTTCTGTACTTCTGTCTCCATATTTCTGGCTTTTTGAACTGCAAGTGAAAGCAGTAAATGAAAACAAGGGTTTATTTTTTTCTATAAACATGGTCAAGAAAAGTTTCTGTTGTATCAAGAGCAGGAAGAGGGCTGTGGATAAGGCAAAATGTTGGACCATGAGGGAGGTGGGCTTAGAAAGTCTGATGGACACTTCTTTTTGGTGTCTCTCTCTTCAGATTATAACTTGTCTTTGGATGAGGGTCACTGCTGAGGGCCTGTAAGACTCTGAGCACAACAGGACTTGCCAGGTGGAAGCTCTTCTCTCCATTGAGTTATGCAGAACTGGAGAACTGGATTAGCACTATAACATTCAACAGTCCTCTTTTGTAAAACCACCAAGTCAAAGGATTATAAAAGGGATCTAGGGATTTGACTTCATGCCACAGACTTGCACCAGCAGTACAGCCTGCTTTCTCTCACCCACTACACTGCACCAAAAAATGGTGCTAGATATGGTAGAAGTACGCGGGCACCTCTGTAAATCATTCAGGTCTTTATGCAGCTACATAACAAGAGATCTGATCATTTGTGCTGGGAGCGGAGGTCAGACATGGGCCAGGACAATTATACTGCTAGAAATGCACGCTTTGCTATCCTTTCTTTCTCTTCTCATTCACTTTGGTGTGGGATCCAATTTACAGCAGTAGCACGTGTACAGCAGAGTCGTCACTTTTTGCATTGCAAACATATATGCGTATGCATGGTAGAGAAAGTAGACAGTGATATACGCTGGTCTCGGTCCAACATATCTCTATATCTCTTGAAAGAAACATCAAGCCGGGCACGCCAAAAGCAGAGAACATAAATCTGAGTGTAACAGAAAGTCACTTGCATTAAGCCAAGGACACCTTCAGCCTGTTCCCGATGCCAGTCCAAAAGCCAGTTGCTGCCCAGCCTTCCCCTGCCTATTTAGAAAATAGGAACAGGAGCCGGGAGTGTTAAATGGTTAATCCAGACTGTTTGTTGAAGATATGTCTCCACAAATGTTGTACCATCTGGTGCTCTGTGAAAGCTGGAGGAGTGGGTGCTGTATTTTCATAACAATACGCCCTTCTACTCTCATTGATTAATAACATGAAGCTATTTTGTCTTTGTTCTTTTGTATTTTAAAATATTTGTATGAAGGCTTTTCAATGTGAAATCCAGTAATTATCTTAAGAGCTGAGTCAATAGGTTCTTCGGGCAGAGAAATTACACATTAAACTGAACAGTAAAAAGCTCAATGAAAAACATCTCTGCACCATGACCAAGATCACCAAAGTCTGGGGGTTTTTTTGGTTTTTTTTGGCCTGGTGCAATTATCCCCACGAGCTTTTTACCAGACGTTGCTTGGAAGCAAGAAGGGCTTGATGCCATCATTGAGGAGTTGCTACAGAATCCTGGATGCAGCTGACATCCACCCTAACTCATGGGAAGTTGGCTGACACCACCCCAATACCCACACTGACGCCAGGGCCACATCAAACCAAGGTGGGTAGGTTGCCCTCAGCCAACACCTTGAACCTGGTCCAGGAGGGACAGAAGAGACCTACTGCTCTACACTCCTCTGCCAGAACATCCCCTTTCCCACTCTACCATCTTCCCACAGCAGCTGGGAGAGCTGCTGCAAAGCCTGGGGCCGTGGGGCACAAAGGGATCTACCTTCAAGCCTCCTCCTTGGTCTTGTGGCTGCAGACTTGCCCTCCCACGAAAGCGATATTTCAGAAACGCCAGGACAGGAAAAGCTGCAGAGGGAACAAGGCACACATTCCTGAACCAGGACTTCCAGTGGTCCCCAGCCAACAGGGCAATGAAAACTCCTGAATTCAGTTATAATGCAAAAAAAAATAGCAGAGGACAAAAAAAAATGGTCATTCCTGATATTAACTGAACTGAGAGTCAATCTACATAATGCCACGTGCTTACAAATGTGTTAACACCAGCCCCCCCTTTAACTATCGATGAATGTAGTGAGAGACAGAGATTTAAAGCTAACCACAGACACTTCAGTATCAAAGGCAAAATCCCTCTTTAATTTAACATCTAGGAGACCCAGCTCATCGAGGCAGAGCCTTTTTAGTTCCAGCGGATGAACAGCTCATGAACAGGGAGCACAGCTAAAAATGTGCAACTGGAAGATGATTTAAATAGCGCGGTTTATAGTGGATACAATTAATAGGCAATTTCTCATAAAGTTCCCTAGAAAATGTAATTTTTTTTTCCTGCAGGAAGCTTTATTTCACCGAGTGGTTCCAGTTTTATGCTGGAAAACCAAATGAAATGCTTCTACCCTTCCAACCTTTTTTTTCCAGCAGCCGTAAAAAAAAGGCAGAAGTTTAATTTCAGTGAAAGCAGAGTTTCCCCCACATCTGCCCCATGCACCAGCAGAGCCTGGGAGAAGAAATATCAAATACTGGGAAAACTGTGACAAAATTAAGAGCCCCCCACCCCACCCCCCGTCAGCATAATGCAAAATATGTTTTCACTCCTTCACATACAACATCCGCTGGATTTAAAGCGGAGGGAGGAATTTGTGGCAGAGCAGCACATCCAGCATCAAATTTGATCAATCCCTTAGTTTACCATAAAATATACATCCACCTTCCCCTTCAGCTGCCACCCCCCATTTCCAGCCTGGGCAGAATTTTCCCTTTTCTTCAGCAGTTCATCTCCCTCTCTTCTACCTGTTGTGCCATGACAAAGTTTCCAAGTACAAACGAAGTGACCCTCATCAAGCAATAAAGAAACAAATCCTCCAACAGCTATTTCCTATCTGACAGTTGGTATGCGAATGCTTCACTGGCTTTACTGTTTAGCCATGAAACCTTCATCATAAGTGTCATTTGGCTTTAATTTTGCAATAAGGTAATTATAGCACCGTGCTTATTAAAAACAGACTCCATCACAGCCGACGTTGACTGATGTTGGGTAGAGCTGGAACTTGACAGCCAAGTAGGATGAGCAAGTGCATCAGGGTGCTAACGACATTATATTGCAAATGCTGTTTATTTTCTGTCAGCTCTAAACTATGCAGTAAATAACACATTATAAAAAAAAAAAGAAAAAAAAGAGAGAGATCCAGAAATAACATTAGGTTAAAATGGAACCATCAATTATCCCCCTTTCTTCAGCTTTTGGAAGATTTCTCTCTTTTTTTATTCTTTTTTTTTTATTTTATCTTGAAGCATTTGGGCAGGGTTTGTTTTTTTTTCTTTATTCATTAATTGCTTTCTTCTGACTCCTCTGTTCTGCTTCAGTGCCCATAAATCAACGTAAAAAAAGATAAAATGCCACTATCATGAAATGAGTGTAAAACCATATTTAAATACATATCCTTTTGCACGTATTTGCTCCCATCTCCGCCCCAAAATCATCCGCTCCTGCTGAGATCGAGACCAGTTTTCCTACCCCAGCTCGGACCTGGCCTGTCCCCTGTTCCATAACCCTCCCAGAGCAGCACGCTGGAGGATAAGCCCTGTAAATAATTACAGTCCTGTAAATAATTTTCTCCTAGCAGCCATGAAGGAGGCTCCAGCACCAACTTTCTCCAACATCGAATATTTGATGTATGGTGATGCTCACAGCATGACCACTTGCACCTGCAGCCACAGACAACCCTCAATATTTCCTACCAAAAAAGTGGTTATTTACAGTCAGTTCTTTCCTAAAAGGACCTTTGCTGTTGGAAATTTTTGTGTGTTTTTAAAGTATCGGGGCTTGGAGGGGGTTTTTTCCACTGTAACATTTCCCCTGTGGGAGACATGGGGTCCGGAGTGGGGGAACTGGGAAGGAAGCGATGTGAAAGGTGAAACACCTTCCTTTTCCCCAGACATCCAGAAAGAGAAAATACAAATTAATTTTGGCTTAAAACCTAAGAGGAAGAAGGGATAGTTTTCAGTATGAGACTCTGAGAAGAAACAAATAAGAAAAAAAAAAAAAAGTACAGACTTTGCAATTTAAATTGGAGCAGCAGAGGTCCCTCCTTTTGGGGGCAGTGGGACAGAAGTTGCTTTTGGTGAAAATGAGCCAGAAAGTTCGCACTTTGCGGGATGAGGTGCTGGAAGCATGGGACTTCTTGGAGAAGAAGATGTAAGCACAAGTAGGACAGATTTCCTACTGCTCTGAGAGAGACGCTTGTGTTTTCTGGAGGAAGAAAAAGGGCATTTTTCACAGGACTGCAGCTCTCCAGGGCAGGAGCCATCAGCTACACGGTACCTGTGTCCCTGCTGAGCATACAGACACACAAAACTTGCTTTTGGTTCAGAAAAGCTCCACCTTACAGCTTGCAACCCCAATATCAGACCTGGGAAAAAGAGAGCTGTGGGTGTCAGGACATCAGCATGTAAATTGAATGAATGTTTTTGCATAATTTGTGAAAAGGCAGGAAGGATAGAAGTTGCTTTTGCATGGAGACCTGTAGTTTGGGAAGACCTTTGAAGATCAACATCCACATCATAGATGGAGAAATAAAATATTGTGGACTATCTTAATGCAAACTGGAGCACTTTACATGCTCCCCTCAACTGCAATTAAAGGATTGAGGCACTCAAAAACACATCAGGAAAGATGCGCTTGTCACTTGAATTAGCTCTGCCTGGAAATTTTTCAAAGTGCTGGTGTTGAGCAGTGAGCTTTTTCATCCAAGTCTGAATGTTTTCAAAACATCACTAATGTCAGTAATATTTTATTTAGGCCAAGGCACTTCAAAAATATTGATGTGCCCTATTCCACAATTTTAAAAATGATTTGATTTCTCCTATGAACATTTTTTTTTAAATTAAGTGTATTTCCTAAGGAAAAATAATCCAGTGTGAAATAAAACTGTTTGGTCCTTCTAAAGCAAATGAGTTCCTGGAATTTGAATTACAAAATGTCACTTTTACTCCCTTTTGTTTCAGAATGGAAATATCTGAAGCAGCAAAATTTCTTGGAAATTAGTTTTCTGATGGCTATTCAAGTATAAACTAGATGCCAGCTGATCACATTGCCATTAATACACCTGATCTCTGCCCTGTGAAGTTCTCCCGTTCATAGTTCAATCAGGATTCCCCTCCTGGGTGCAGGAGAAGTCAGAAAGGGAAGCGTTCCTGCTCTCAGATCTAAATAAAATTGCAACTTTGATAACTGAAAGGTGAACACATTCTTCCCCTAAGTCACCTCCCAGAAACTTACCATTTTGGTACCAAGGTGGTTTGCAGAGCCTTTGGAGGGGGTTGGACCAGCCCTGACAGCTTCTCCACCCAGTTGTACCTGTCCAGGGCAAGTCTGTCCTCCTGAAGGGAGCAAAAAAAAATGGTGTTTAAAAATATACCTCGCTTGCTGCATAGGTGCCAGGAAGCATCATCTTTTGCGTGTCCATTGGTGGTGAGAAGATGCCGACCCCGAGGCACTCCTCTCTGCGGAGACCCGCAGGGCACAGCTCCCCGCTGCACACTTCTCTACCGATCAGGCTCAAAAGGTTGAGGATGCTAAATATTCATCGCAAATCGGGTTTGTTTGCCCAGAAAATACAGTCCGAAGTGTTTCCAACATTACCTGGCAGCTTTCTTCAGAATAAAACAGTTGGGAGGGGACCTCTTTGCTGTTAACAATAAAGGGCAGAAAGGTCAAAAAAGAAATCCAGCTGCAAATTACCCCAGTGACCACAAAATAGACCTTCTTCAAGTCCCTGTTCCTACGAACAACTCATCATCCTCCCCCTCCCTCTCTGTTATTTAAGATGAATCCAGGAGGAGCTAAGGTCGGGCTCTCTGACCTTGTGGGGCAGAAGACAGGGAATAGGTAGGCTGGTGTTTGACAAGCAGTCAGCACTAATCAGAATAAATTACTTCTTCTCAGCTGAAGCATCTTTTCCGCAGCTTCTAAGAGCCGGTTACTATTTTACCTTGCCTTATTCTGCCATGAACAGAATCTGGGATGAGATACACGCCAGTTCATCTCAAAACTCATGGCTTTCATGGGCCCAGCAGCACTGCAACAAGAGCAACGCTTGGTCCCAAGAAGTGCAAAGTTTTTTTTCTTGAAAAATCTCTTTTAGGAAAACCATTGTTATTGACTTTCAAGCATACTTCTTACAAAATGGCTTTTGAAGCTACATTTTTCTTCATTTTAGAAATATTTCCAAGTGTTAACTGAGGGAGGAAATTTTGAAATTAATTTCTATCCCATAAATGTAGATCAAGTTAAAACTTCACTACCAAACACAGCTGCTCCTAAACAGTCTCTGTATTGATTCCAACATGAAATACTTCAACAGAAAATATGGAAGATATACTAGAAGATATGTTGCTTCACTGCATCTCAGATCGCAACCAGGATGCTTGGGCTGAGTTTTCCTCATTCTTGAGCACTCCCCTCTCTCTCTTTTTTTTTTAATAAAAAAAATCTCTGACAGCCAAAACATTAGGTAGATCTGGAAATCAGCAGCCCAGCGTCCAAAGGGGGGGGTTCATCACATCATCTCTTCAACCTCTGTATGTGAAGTTGCTTAGATATTTTGCTCATTTTTTCACATAGAGAAATGATAAAATATGAAGCGATGAAAGCAGCATGTGCAGTTGCGCAATCTACTTATCTTCAGAGACATTTAACATCTTCTTAACCAAGAGCTAACTCTTCATTCAACAAATTCAGCAATAATTTCAGTTGACGCAAAAAAACTTACACAAGTGTATTTTCTGTGGTTGAATTATTTAAAGAAATTGAGGTTCCTACTGATGCCTTTCTTTTAAGTAAGAAAATCCCAACACTTGTAAGAAAAAAATCTCTTTTCCATGAATTGCACGACATCGTGGACTATTTCTGCAGTTGCAGTGATAAAGGGGACGCAGTCTGTCCAGTCAGAAGTCCGAGATTCACACAGATGATAAGAGAGAGACATACTGAAAGGCAAACGCGTGTCTATATGCTATGAGTTGGAATATCACCTATTAAGAGTCTCCAACCATCTGGGACGCTCCTTTCCACAATCCTGTTACACACTCTTTCCAAGCTATTACGATAATTTCCCAGCTTGTGACAAAAAACTGTGTGAGTTCTTACGCAAACATTTTGTGTCTCCTACAGGCCATTACCTTCTGTATATTTAACTTGAAAATCATCCCTATCATTTGGATCTCATTCAGTTCATTAAAATCTCATTTCACCTTCCAAACTGCTGTAACTTCTTGCAGTGGAGACCTGGGAGTCTCCTCCTGCATCCTTCCCATCATTGAACAGAACTGCAGCAGTACTGCAAAACCTTATTCTATTAGGGTTGTAAAGAAGTAATTTAGTATTTTTGCCCAACTTGCATTTAAAAAGATGGAAGCAATTGATAATACTTCCAAATATTTAAAGAAGGAGTTGGAAAACAATATTCATAGATCATCGCTCTGTTCTGCCGTGCAACTACGTTAGCACCGTCTGGGGAATATTCTTGGTCTATCATATTTTTGATCGTGAGCCTTTCTATATAACTATGTCTGTTTGCATTTATTCATCAAAAGAATAGATAAAGAGTTCAGAAAATGTTTATATTTTCTCCTTGTTGACTCTGGCCTTAAAGAATGCATCCAAAATTCCTTTTTCTGCAGGCAATAATGCCACTGTCCCTATCACCTGTCTGCTCTGTAAGGTGATTAACTCTATGATCACTATAAAAATGTTTTATTTAGCAGATAATTGTAAGTACTGGTATCTACCATTTCCAAATCTCTTGCTTTATTATCCTTGTTCAAGAAGGTCTTAATATTTAAGTGATTTACTGATCACTTAAAATGCCAGCTTAGCCATTAGGAGGTACATTTCACTATGCATTGCCTAATTTTATAGTACATTATTTCTTTATAAACAGACACATTACTCTGAAGCATTAATTAAACTTCTTTGCCCATTATGAACTCCATTTGGAAGACAACAACATAACCAACTGCTTGCCCTGATGGATGGATCTGTGACTCCACGTTTTGGCTCACACCAAAGAGCTTCCCAAAGAGCGGTGCTACCGGGAGTGGTGAACATTATGCTGTGGAGAGCAGTGATTTGTGGAAAGAAAATATCTAATGAATAATACATGACATTTGCACTTCAGCAACCCAGTTTGCTAAACTATTTTGCATCAATAACCTGGTACTAAAAAGCCCTGTTTATTATTGCAAGCCTCTAAGGCTTTTTGAAATAGAATTACATCAGCCACATTTATAATACTTAACGTTTGGAGCAAACTGCAGCTTGTTACATCACTGGAGAGAGGCTTCTCCCAGAAACTTCTCTTGTACAAACCTCTAGAGTGACTTGGGGACTTTTCACGTTTCCACCACAAGGACATTACCTCTAGAGCAAACATAGAACAGTCCATCAACCACCCCGTTACTTTTTGCCATTGCTCCTAGACTGGAAGCCCTCAGGGCACAAGCACTCAAGATCCGGGCAGAGTACCCCAAAAAGCCATCAGTAAGCAGAGGTCGTCCTCCCATCAGGCTTTCCACACAAGAGAGATTAATTCAGCCTTCCCATCCCCTCCTAGCACCATCATCCCCATCACTACCAACACTCTTGAAGGCTGCTTGTTTCTTGCAACATGGGTGCCCATCCCGTGGTCTCTGCACCAGGTCACCCCCCAGTTTCCAACATTTATGGACTACCAAGGCTGGAGGAAGCCCCAGCCTCTGTGCCTGACCACTCCCGAGTGGTGTGATGCCGTGCTGCTCTGGAGCATACTGTTCTTCTGATTTTTCACTCCAGGATAGTCAGATTTGAAAGACAGCCTGCAAAGAAATAACGTTTCAGTTCTCATTACTGACTCTACTGAGTATTTCAGTCTTTACATACTTTGTTCTCAGGTGTGCACAGCCTGAGTTATTGTCTCAGCTAGCTCCCTCCTGCATTGCTTCAGAGGCCATGACAGCTACTCCACAATTCATGCATTCAGGACAGCATCGTGCCCTGCTGTGCCTTAACATCCCCATTAAGAAGTCAATATTTACCAACAGTAACCCTGCAGACATATGCACAGATGTTCCCTATATTTAGGATAGGAAATAACCATGGTTTCTCAGGTACCACTGCATGGAGCTGGCTGGGAAATGATTTAATGGTGCCCATTATAATTGAAAAAGCCAAAAAGCTGTTAAAGGTTGTAGGAGAAGTGCTGTCACAGTTGGAAGACTCTTGGCTGAGGTGAACCAAAGGCCACCTCATGGGGATTCGATTTACGATGAGCACAAACAACGCCAGGAACAGCAGCACACGTGCCAGCAAACAAAGATTGGTGCTATGCATGGGAGACAAAGCAAATCTTCGCATCCACTCACTGGAAACTCCACAGCCGCGCAGGGCACCCTCATCCCACGCCTGCAGAAAGCAGCCCAGATGGTTCCCAGTTACTGGAGCTGTGCCCTATCTCAGCTATACCCAGAGCTCCACGCAGACCTGGAAGAAACAGAAAATGCATTAAAACACAAAGACAATGCAAGAGGGCTGGCAGCTGGTGTTGCTTTCCAGCTATCTGCAAGCACCAGAAGAAACAAGCTGACAGAGAAGGATGCGCTGGCAGGGCTTGATGCCTTAAAGGACCTTAAAGGAGGAGGCTGAACTGCTTCTTCTAACAGCACACGCAGACAGCAGGCACCGAAATGTGTGCATGGAGCACACAAAAGCCATTCCACCACCTTCCTCACCATCCTCATTTCCTTGGGTCTGGGTGCAAGATCACTGGCTGAAGTGTATTCACAAACGAGCCCTCTCAGCACGGCAGTCTCCCCAGACACGAAGGGAGCTCATTTGGATTCAGCAGGAGAGCTACAAAAACAGCTGCAGAAAGTGATAGTTCAGGAGGGAGTTGGAGGCTTGGAATAGAGATAACACTGTGGGGACATTCATCTTCTGGCAACGGGAGGAAAACACAAGGGAGGAGAGCCAGGCTGCCGCAGAGGCGGACGGAGCTGCTCCGCTGCTCCCAGTTCCTCCCGCACTCACCCCGACCGTTCAGACCCACACCAACCACTGATAATCCCACCAGCATCCCAAATCTTCCTCCCATTCCCCCAGTACGTATGACGTACCACATCAAAACCACCTAAGTGGAATAGAACTATGCTCCCTGTTTTGGGGGGGGGGGGTTTGAGCTCTATGCTTATGATGCAAAAAGCCTTCAAATCATAAATTCCAGTCCTGTTTCATCAGTTACATAATTACCCTGCTACCACTAATTAGCAGCTGACCATAAAGATAACTTTTATCCCAGAAGACGTCCCTTGTTCAGAGCACAGCTGAAAATGCAAGTCAGGCACCGCTCTGGCGCTCAGTCCAGCGTGCTTAATAATCCTCAGGACTGGTCTTCCTATATTCCAAAGCTGTTATAGTGACAAGCCAAGAAAAACCTGGAACGACGTTCAATTTGAAATCAGGAGGAAAAGCAAACGCTTAGGGAAAATATGCTCAGCTGGACAAAAAAAGCTTACCTGGGCCAAGCAGGGACAAATTGCTCCCACCGCTGTCAGACTTGGAGAGACCTTTTTAGCAGAAGTCGAAGAACGCTCTGAAGAAATGCCACATTGTACTCAGCAGAAAGATCTGAGATTGATGCAATTAAATCCCTAAAGGTCTGAGGGTAAATGCAGCCGCAGTAATGAAAGCAAAGAGGGTGATCTGACTCCAGATAATTAAACATCCATTTTGATGCCAATGGGATCAGAGTCCAAAAGTGGAAACCTGGATCCTGCTTGCAGCCAGCAAAGGGAAGGACAGTGGGGAATGCAGCAAGGCAGCAGTGGGGACGGGGCCAGCCTTCCCCAAAAACAGCCTCACCCCCAAAGCATGCCCTTCCATGAGGTCCCACGCTGAATACAGGACGGGGGACGGGTGGGAGGAGGTCCTCAGGGATCTCACACCATGGAGAAGGAGCGATGTTTGAGTGGCAGTGACAGATCTCACAAAAGCCATGCAGCGTCATAGCTCCAGCCAACACACCGAGAAGAGCGCAACTCTCCGCAGCACGCTATGAATGACTGCGGAGCAAAAGGTCAACATGCAGAAGCTATTTCATCCCAAAACACAGAGGTTAGAGTGCTTTCCTCAAGCTAAGGCAGCGACCCCACGAGCAGGATTTGAGGTGACGCCTGCAAGATGGAAAGCTTAAAAGGCGTTTAGCAGAGGTGAGGGACAGGTCTATCTGTCTAATCAGATATTTCAATCACAGATGCATAACCCCAAAATTTCCTGCTGGAATATTCCCTGTAAAGTCCAATATAACTGCAAAGGGTAGGTATCGTTTGCTATACGAAAATGAAAATTATAGACTAGCTTAGCACCAGTCACATGAAAAAAACCAGCATAGTTAGAGTCGTGGTAGCTGGATGGTGGCATTGTCTGAACAGCCTGAATTAACCATTTCCTCAGGCTAAATCAAGCAAATTACTTAAGCGTGCACCTATCCTTAAAAAAATAGGAATATTAAACTTCCCCAGTAACGTGCTGAACAGCAGCCACTGTAACTTGAGTTTCAAAACGAGCTCCAAAGCACGGAGCCTCATTTTTGTCTCTATCGAAAGCTGGAAGAAGTCTTCATTGCGCAAAAGAAAGACAGGCTGCGAATAGAGCAACTGTAATTTCACTTCAAGGAAAGAACAGGTTAATCAGCATCGCTGGATTCGGCACAAGTTTCCAGGAGAGGTTTTTTTTTGTCGCTGCACGAAGGGGCTCAGCGAGCCCTTGCCCACAGCACCTCACCCAGAGCACGTCCTGGTACCCTCGACAGCACCTCATCCCTGGGTGCTATCAGCCGCTTTTCAAGAACTGCGGTAACCTGAACACCTACTTCTCCTGGAGAGACCTTAGCCTGGACTTGCACTCCAAACTTGATTTCTAGGCTAAATTTCAGGAAGGTTTAAAGTAACGACAGTAAAAATTAAGCTATTAATGAGAGGATTGCTTCCACTGCAAAAGGGTATTTTCATTGAACTGAGGAAAACCAGAGGGAAAAATCTTTTCTTTACCTGAATCAAAGTTTTGAGCCAAACTGCACGTGGACTATAAGGAAAGTCACTGAGGATTAGTCATTAGTGACCACTTCAAGGAGAGCAAGGCATGCGAATCACCCCCTTCTTCTCCAAATATCACAATCCAGGCAAATGAGGTCATCTCGCCCCTCCTGACAGAAACACGAGGTCAAGGAGCCAAACGCAGCAGCATTTTGGGTGGGGAGGGCTGAAACCCCTGGGGAAACCCACACCAGCCCCAGCCCAGACCCGTCCCTCATCAGGCTCCTCTGCAGGGGCTGCAAATCCTTGCGGTGGGTTGAGCCTGGATCTGCAATTTATAACGCAGCTTCTTCCCAAAACACCCCCCGGCATCCCCGAGCGCGGGGAGCGGATCCTGCTTTACAATTGACTGCCATTCCCCAAAGCCACAGCTCCAAGAAGGGCAGTCGCCACTGTCGGACGGTAGTTTGAATATCAAAGGTGCCCGAGTGCAGACCGAAGAGGGTGGATGCCTCCAGCCAGAGCTGTAAGTTTTTTTTCTTTTTTTAATTTTTTTTTTTCTTTTTAGACACACAAAGCTCGCTGGCAATGATTAATGAAACAACTTTGCCACCTGCTACAGCCTCCTCTCAGAATGTGCATGATCACAAGACAGAGCTTTCCAAGTCAGCTCTGAGGTCAAAAACGAAACATCCTGAAATACCAGTAAAAAGCGGTTCTCTCCCCTTCAAGAATTCAACATCTAGAAATATGCACAGCAAAGGACTGCCTGCAGCAAGTCTATACTTAGACTAATTATTTGCATCTTAACTACTTTGCAAACCTACAGAGAGAACCAACTTAACTATTTCCCCATCTAAGGTTTTATTTTATTAATGAAAGCACTACCAGAAGAATGATATGTTTATTTTAATGATTCCGTTCCCCTAATTTATACAGCGCAGTCACTTTAGGCACCATGTAGATCTGCAGATCAGCAAATGAACCTTGTTAGTGTGTATATGCAACTCATACATACAGGCAAAAACACTAACTAGCTTGATTTGCTGATCAGCAGATTTGTAAGTTATTTAAATGACTGTACAGCTCTAATTCATTAAAACAAATTTAATGATTTTTCTCATCAGCATTTTCATACAATTCCTCATTCCCCTGCAGAAACAATGGCTGCAGGGAGCAGTAACTCAATAGCATTACACCTCTGCTAACAGGTAGCCGCGGGATGAAGATTTCAAATTGCAGGAAAGAAGCAATCCCTGAACCACCTGTACCCAGCCAGAAGCACCGGCAGGCAGACACGGACCCTGCACGCAGCTCAGCTCCACCACCATCTGCCAACTTCTGCAGG
The DNA here is from genome assembly GCA_013400195.1 of Aramus guarauna. Taxonomy (NCBI): domain Eukaryota; kingdom Metazoa; phylum Chordata; class Aves; order Gruiformes; family Aramidae; genus Aramus; species Aramus guarauna. Next base: position 58,598 of record VXBL01005769.1, on the reverse strand, counting down.
AAAGCTGAGTACCTGCTTTTGAAGACGCATCTCCCAGCTCGCACGCTGCTTTATAGTCTTCTCTATTCCTTGCATGCCCTGCTCAAGCCTCTTTGCAAGCTTATTCTCCTCCATCAAACCTCTAAACTTGTATATTTTGAGTGTGCAGCTCCCTTCAAATATACAACTTCAGGTGGTAATCTCAGCCCTCAACGTTTTACCACAGGTATATAAAGCAGATATCACTTACATTGCACGAGCGATGCGGGGGACGCAGAGCCTTGCAGAGCTCTGACGACCTCGCATCAAAAGGCAGAACATGATGAAAAGTGTAAAAGCTCCATAAGGGAAAGCTACGGCTCCCAAACAGGCAGGCGGAGGTCTCAGTGAGAGAAGCACCACGTAGAGCTGCTGTCAGGAAGGGACCAGCAATGTGCGCTGGCAGCCCAGAAAGCCACNCCTGGAAACATTCACGGCCAGGTTCAACAGGACTCTGAGCAACCTGATCTAGTTGAAGACGTCCCTGCTCACTGCAGGGGGTTGGACTAGATGGGCTTAAAGCAGCCTTCGCACAAGCAGCTATACCTTGCATGCAGATAGCGTTTAAGTTGGCTTATTCACGTGAGATCCAGCACCCAGTGGGAAAACCCTGAGGGAAGCAGGTCTGCGTTGAGCACCAAACCCACGAGTTAAACCTGAGCACCAGGTTCACGTGCACCTTGGCACATACATACTGCAACAAGATTTTGGCCAGCTACGTCAGTGCTTTCAGATGGGCCGAATGCCCATCCCTGCCCTGCCTCCTTCCCCGCTTTGTCCCTCTTACCTGCAACTCTACAGCTGCAGAGTCCCTCCCTTCCCTTTAATTGAATAACCAATTTAATTACCAATGTAATTTATTGGATGACCTCAGCTATCCTCACAGACATACCCTCTGCAAACCTTACCCAAACGCATGCAAAGTCAGGATGGGAACAGTCTTGCAGCTCCCAAGAAGGAAAACAAAGGTTCCCAGTCCCCAGCCAGATCAGGGAGAACATCCATGCACTAAAAACATGCAAAGTGTTCTGATAGCTACCGAGGGATTCATCGGCGCAGGACGTGACGTATCAGCACAGGCGGTGGTAAAGGCACCACTCAGAGACAAATTCCACAGTGCCCCGTGCCCTCTGATTTGCTAAAAAAGGGAGCAGGCACCTTGCGGAAATTAATTTATACAGAGTATAAAAAAAAAGGGGGGAAATACCCAGTAGAAGGTAACAAAGCACCAAACACTGTCTGTCCAACCACGGACACCGCAGCAGGGTGTGAGGCGGGGGAAGCCCACGCGTGCTTTGCTCAGGGGTGAGCCCCAGCAAGAGCAGCTCAAGAAGAGGGTTTCCACGTGCAGGACATCACCAGGCTTCAGGTCCAACCCGAACCACCAGCACTTCTCTCGCATTTGTTTTAAAACAAGCCTTCGAGTGAGCAGAAGCAATATAGCTGAGCTGGATGCACATGGCTGCTGTGAAACGCATTAAGCCATTTGATTTAATAAATGATGCAATTACAATTATACATATTAAACATGACTGCCTGTTGTACAGCCAACTACCAAACAGCGTGTTTCAGAAAAGCTGCTCTGTCAGCTTACGCCGGGCTAGATGAATTAACCAGGCACACCGAGCATTTCTAAGGGGAATCGCAGATGCGGTACGTTCAGGTGTCCGTCTCTATCAGCTCAGCCTCTGCTTTGATTTCTGCCTTCCTGCCAGGAAACAGGATTCCCGCAAGGGAAGGCACAGAGCACGTTGGCAGACACAAACCTCCCGGCACCTACACCTCCCTCATGCAAGACACGCTGCTAATGATGAGCGTGGAAAGTCTGACGGCATCCCTCCAGCGTCGCTTCACTCCGTCCTTTTTAGGTACTGACACGCAAGAGATAAATCTTCGATACGGATAAATGGGGAAAAAAAAAAAAAAAAAGTAACTGAAGACACATTCTCCTTTTGTCCCAAATATCATATCAGATATGAGCAAGAGCAAGTTTTTTCAAACATCTTCGACTTTGCAGAGAGGCATATAGATAGATACACAGTACGAACTCCCATCAACTAATGCACCAGCTTCCTGCGGAATAAAAAGAGACAGACAAAACCTTGGACTGTGCATTTATACTGGACTTTCCCTACGTGTTTGCTGTTGCTGGGTGAGGGAACGTTATCCCAGCAGTCTGAACAGGTTAAACCACTTACAAACTTTCGGGATGCTCTCCTCAGCCCCAAAGCAGTCTATCCTCACACTGATAAAACGTACACGCAACGGCTGCACGACGCTTTGCAGACGACCGCTCTCCGAATTAGCGAGGAGCCGCGCTCAGGGCACATCTCTTCCTCCCTGCGAGGGTGGGAACGGGCACAGCCAGGAGTACAGACGAAAGCTCCTCTTAAATTCGCTTTGAAAAGCGTTTGTGAGGTTTCATAGTCAGCTAAATCAGCCAATCTGATTTTAGCAAGAGAAACAGAGTGATGAGGACCGGCTGATTCGGGCTTTTTCCTCCTCAGGAACCCTTGATGAGAGCAGTTTTTCTCGGCAATTTTGTTTGCTTCAGCCTCACCCACAGCCCCTTTCCTCCCCCAGACAGTGACGGTCCCAGCCGGGGGGGGGTCCCAGGACCTGGGACCACAGGGTTTCCTCAAATTCCTCCTTCAACATAAAAATATGTTTCCCAAATACCGCAGCTGTGTCCAAATAAGTCCCTGACACCCTGAGCACAGAGAAAGCGAGAGCTGCCGCGGCGCCTGTTAATCAGGGGCTCCCGCACGGCAAGGGCTGTAATCAGAGGAAAATAACACCGGGTACGAGTTTCTCGTTGCTTTTGATAGCGGAAAACAGTCAAAAACCCAAATGGACCCACTCAGTTTCAGGCACCTTGCAGAAATTAATTTATACAGGGTTTAAAAAAAAGGGGGGGGAATATACCCAGTAGAAGGTAACGAAGCACCAACCACGGACACCGCAGCAAGGTGTGAGGCGGGGGAACCCCACGCATGCTTTGCTCAGGGGTGAGCCCCAGCAAGAGCAGCTCAAGAAGAGGGTTTCCCATTGCTTTTGATAGTCAGTGGAAAACGGTCAAAAACCCCAATGGACCCGCTCAGTTTTAGCTGCTTTAATGAACTTTTCTTCCTCTGGTGGGACTGTTCCTCTTGCTTGATTCAACAATTTCAACATTTCTGAGGCAGAAGTCTAGTAAACAAGGAAACCCCAGAGTTTGCTCTTCCCATAGTTCAGGATAATTGTTCCGCAGCGTTCTCTGCACCGGTGCATATGGAGACCTCTCCCAAAACCAAGGCCGACCAACTCTTCATGAGATCATTTGCAAAGCACAAATGAGACGGGGCGGCTGCTTTGCACCATTTCTGCCACGAAAAGGCCACGTAGCGTTTGCTTCAACCGGGCGGTTAGAGCAGAGCCAGCACGAAGCACCGGGCTTCCTGCAAAACATCTGCCCTCCTGTTTCTGCAACACAGGGATCTAAAATCAAAAAAACTCTCCAGAAATCCCTCCTTGGACACCGCGATGCCGCGCACGCTTGCGCGAGTGCTGAACAAAACCAACCGTGTCATTTTGTGAGTCACCATGAGCCCCCAACCGGCGGGTTTCTGAGCTGCCTTAGAAATAAATAGCAATAAAATGCCAGCAGCTTTTGTTGTCCTGTTTGTTTAGGGGTTTATTTTGCCTTTTGCTCCATCTGTGTCATTTTCCTATTGCGCCGCTCCCAAGCGGCGGCATGTCAGTGTGTTATATTTAGGGATGGGGGAAATGAGCAGCCTCTCTGGAATTCTTTCATTTGCCATTTTATTATCATGGAGAGCACCTAGTTCCAGATGGACATGCAGATTGGCACGAACTGCGAGCCTTCCCCGCTACCTTCTGTTCACTCCCGCTTTGCCAGGAAAGATTATGTCCCCGGACAAGCTGGAACTTCACGCCAGTGGCAGATAGTCCCGTTGAATTAGCCCTTCCCAGGTTCCTTTTAGCAATTTGCATTAAGTTTTGCTGTTTGTTTACACAGCCCATGGTCTGGGTCTGTCAGATCTAGATAGACCATCCTGTATTAGGAGGTTGTAAGATTTTTTTTAATTATTTTTTTTTTAATGGAGAAATTTGATATTAAAATTCACTTTAAACAAGGGCCTTGACAAAAATATCATCACGCTTCTTTTCTGCGAGGGACTTCACATGTCATGCCCTCACGGCAGCACCGGAACCAGAGCGCTTTGCAAAGCAAGGTCTAGTTGAACTCAACTAAGCCCGCCCTGATTTCCGCCTGCTGTTCCAAATCCCAGTAATTACTGCCGCATATTTCACCGTCCTCCGGTGCATTGCACAAATTGAAAAATATACTTCCATCTCCTAGCTCAAAGTATCCTCACTAACAGCCAACAGTGAAAATAATCACGATAGCACGGAGGTAAAACCAACGCGCGGGCAGCGCTTCAACATCGTGTGCAAACAAGTGGAGAATCCAACTCAATCTTAAAGCGACTGGACTGGGAAACTCAAATCTAAAAAAAGGTAAAATAGACAGAGAAGTATAGCCGGTTGCCATGGCGACGGTGAGATATGAAAGCAAGAACTGATGGAACCTTTACAGTTATTTAAATGCTTATTATAACATTATGCAAAACGGCTGAGCAAAGAAAGCAGAGAGGTTAACGTACTTATAAGAAAAACAGTCATTGCAAAATGAGCAAGGTAACAATTTATAAGTCAGAAATAAGGCCTTGTTTAAATTGAGCCATTTGAAATAATGATATAATTATGCCCTCTTAAATTAACAAGGGAAATTTGTTGTGAAGAGCAGAGAAAGGAGGGAACTCTCTTTGGGCCGCAGCGTTCGGTGCAAAAATCACTTCTCACCGACAGCTGCACAAACCCTCCTCCAGCATCTCATCTTCACACCCCTCAGCCCCAGCCATCCCCGCGCTCCGGGGAAACGGCTCAGGGACAAGACCAGAGCCATACCAGAGTCCCACCATGGTCCTTTGGCTTCGCAGCATCTCCCAGGTGGATCCCCCCGCTTTTCCTTCCAGTAGCCGCTCTGCTCTGAGGGACGATAAAGATGAGCTCGGTCACGCATTAGGGTGAAGCAGAGATTTGGAGACAGGACTTCCTCTGAAACTCAGGTTCGGTGCAGAAACAAGATACTATCACCCATGGACAAAAGTGAAACAAGGCACATCAGAGAGCAAGTTCAGCATCCGCAAAGACCTACCATGGCTCCCTGTCCCAAAACATTTACCCACCCCCCACGCGAGCTACACGGTGCTCTGCCTCTCTCATAGGGCCAGAAGGATTTATTATCCTTCTTCCTGTGAAAAAAAGGGAAAAAGGTGAGACTCACCTCTTCCTGCCCCGTAATTCACCCCGAGCCCGGAGCAGGGCTGCCTGGCGTGGACTTTTCTCCGGAGAGGCTGACAGGAGTTGAGCGGAGTAAATCCCATTACAGTCACACTCAGGCCTTTGGGCTCAGCTCATTCCTATAGTCATTTGTCAAGTACTTTTCATCTGAAACATGATTCTGGGATTCAATTACTTTATAAAGTCAATATTTTAGGTCACAGCTTATGCATCAACAAAGACATCTCCAGGGATTAGAGTTTAGTGTGGTAGAGCTCTAAGTAATGTTCCCTGCACTGCTCCAGCTAAAAAAGTCAATAAGGTAGGTTTGTTTCCCCCACATTTCACTCTCAGAGGCTGCAAAATTATTGTACGCTTTTGTAAATTTAAACCATTGAGAAGGAGCAAATGTTCCTGGCTTCGTTATTTCCTGAGAGATAAAACAGGATTGCTCCACTGCCTGCGTTTCAAGTTCTTGGCAACACTTTCCTCTCGCCGAGCGAATAAACGGGCACGGGTCAAGCAATTTGCTGAGGATGGGTTTTGCCCATGCAAAGGGCCAACACGAGGTCTGGAGCATCACTTAACCCCCTGTGCGGGGGTGGATTTCTGGTTATCAGAGATGGATTTTCAGTATTGGAGAGTCCTCCAGCCTGTTTCAATTTTCTAAACCTCCCAACCAGGCGCTGCTCAAGCTGTATTGTTAGTACCAGCAGCGTATTTCTAAACCCAGTAAGAATGAGTCCTAAACTCAGTGCCTAAACTCTCTGCAGGAGAGTGCACATGCACCTGAAAAACCAGAAGGCAGTGCATTTTGGGGTAGATTCTGCAGTTAGCTGAGGTCTCCAAGATACCTGCTAGAGGGGCCAAAGGTAACCCAAGGTCAGAGACTACAAAAACCTGAAGCGTTTGGGCACAGGAGGGAGAGAAGAGTCATGCTGAAGACCAAACCTTACACGAGAAAGCAGAGCACAGGCGTAAGGCAGCCCAGATGAAAGGTAAATGCTTTCATGAGCTGGACTGGGAGAGAGACTTCTAACAGCCCTGGTGGAACAGGGCATCGTACAAAGCGCCGGTAAGAGCTGACCTTGCTGTGCAATCCAGACCATGCAACCAAAATGAGATGCACATGACCTGGAGCATGAGGGAGGGTTAGGAAGAAGGCTGGGACCCAGAGAGGAGCTTCAGAGCTTGGATCCTCTACTCTTGCAGAGAGCAGACAGTAAAGGAAGACGGGGGAAAAAAGCTCCCAATTATTTAGGCTGAAAGACAATGTTATCAAGGGGAAAATAACGGGATAAGCTGATTGCAAACACAATCAGGCTTCAGAACGAGAACGTTTCTAACGATCAAAAGGAGAAAGCCTAGAGGAGCTTTGTAGAGAGGGGTAGAAGAGAGAGAGAACATCTGACTGGCTTCTGGGTGGCTCTCAGTGGGTGCAGGGAAGGTGGTGGATGCAGCCCGGCTGCAATAGCGGAGAACAGGAGCTGGAGCCTCCCACCCTCCGCTCCAATATTTCAGGCTTTTCTACTAAGCAGTACAAATATAATTATCCAGAGTTTTAATTAAAGGTTTCAGGCGATCTAAGGGAAAAAAAAAGTTTCCCATTTCATTTGGGATGGGGGCTTTCTGCCTCCTTATTATGAAACTTCTTTATTCCCCTGAAATCATCCAAACACTAAATTTTGAGTCTTTGTTTAACAGGCTATCTATTGATCTTTGCCAAGGCCACAGCACTTCATAAATCTCCACTGAAGCCAGAAAAGCATCCA
>VXBL01005769.1:14578-51427 GCA_013400195.1 Aramus guarauna | reverse complement strand
AAAAAAAAAAAAAGGATTAAAAGTTACTACAACTCAGATCACTTTCCAAGAAAAGCTTCCAAGCCCAGAATTGCGTTTTCAGCAAACAGACACTCAGACCCTGCAGAAGCCAGCCCACCCGACGCTCACTGAGGTGCAACAGGACTATGGTGCTCAAGACGGTCCAGGAGCAGTTACCTTGGTGCACCAACGCATCCATCGCAAACTCAGCTGCAATGCCAGGACTCTCCGGCAGCATTATCCGGGCACTGCAAGCACCACAATACCTTCCACATCAAAGTCTGCAGCTCAGACCTCTGCAACACCCACTGCAAATGACCTCTACAAGCAAAGAAAGCCTCAGGACTTGTTTCTGCTCCATCAGGACATAAGCAAGACCCAATCCCAGGGTGCTGAGCCCCAACTTGCCCCAGGCAGCCAGGAGGTGCTTTCATCCCACACCTACTGGACTAGCATTGCTGGATTTTGGCTGGCACCAACAGCCCCGTCTCTCCTGCCTTGCAGCTCAGTGAGGAGGAAGAGGAGAGATGAAGGCACCTTTATGCCTTCAGTAAAAGAAGAAGCAGCTACACCAAGAGAACCCATCAAGTATATTTAATTTAGGCTCATTAGAAAGGAAAAACAAGCCTGGCCAGTTAGCTGAGCAGCTAATCATGATAACGCACCACGGGCATCTTAATGGGATTGCTTCAGCTGTGGTTAGGGCTACATCACCTCCTGGGGCTGGGCGTAGCGGTGCGGGCACCACTGAGGACAGGCGGTCGGCCAGCCAGGGCATCCACCCAAAATTACCCCAGCCTAAAACCAGCTCCAGCAAGAAGAGATGGAAATCCTCAGCCCCTGCAGTGAGTCTTTGTGTCGGTTTTCAGGAGTGCTTTAGCAGCTTGTTATCACCAAACACTCGGGGAAAACTGTTCAATTAACAGAAGTTAGTAAAATTAGAAGATTTAACAGCAGCAGCAACGTTTAACACCACATAGCAGAAAAACCCTCCTTTGACACTCTTTACCCATTGATAAGGTTTGATAAAGCTGTAAGCTTCACAGGCATTTTCTGGCAAATGAGCCATAAAATAGGATAGTTTAAGTATTATCCCTAAATGGTAAACCTTCCAATTATGCTTGAAGAAAAATTACTATATCCTGCTAATTATAGCATCCATGGCTTGGATTTGTTTGAAGAGAAGATCACTTCATTTAAAATAAATACCAACTTTGAAGGCAAGACAGAGGGTGAAAAAAGAAGGAAAATGAGAAATAAAAGACCTAGAGCTTACTGAGCGCCCATGTGCCATGGGTACGCGCTGCAGCCATTGCACACCACTGCATCCATCCAGCTGTGGCTGCTCCCCATCTCCAGCACCCCCTCCAAACAGGACCAGCCTGGTCCAGATCCAGCTGCCAGCACCATGGTCCCACCTGCCTCCCAAATTACCTCCAGCATGCATGCACATCTCAGATTCACAGGCTGGTCGGGGTTGGAAGGGACCTCTGGAGATCATCTAGTCCAACCCCCCTGCTAGAGCAGGATCACCCAGAGCAGGTTGCACAGGATCACGTCCAGGTGGGTTTTGAATCTCTCCAGAGGAGACTCCACAACCTCTCTGGGCAGCCTGTCCCAGTGCTCGGTCACCTCAAAGTGAAGAAGTTTTTCCTCACATTGAGATGGAACTTCCCATGTTCCAGTTTGTGCCCATTGCCCCTTGTCCTGTCACTGGGCACCACTGAGAAGAGTCTGGCCCCTTCCTCTAGACACCCACCCTTCAGATATCTGTAAGTATTGACCAGATCCCCTCTCAGGCCTCTCTTCTCCAGACTAACCAGTGCCAGCTCTCTCAGCCTTTCCTCATACCAGAGATGCTCCAGTCCCCTCATCATCCTCACAGCCCTCGGCTGGACTCTCCCCAGTAGTTCCCTGTCTGTCTGGAACTGGGGAGCCCAGACCTGGACACAATATTCCAGATGTGGCCTCATTCCGAAACAGGAGCCCTTCCCCAGGCTCTCTGCCCATTGCATCTCCAAGCTGGGACCCGCAGCTGCCACGGAGGCAGCTGCAGCAGCAGGACACCCAGGATCTGTCCTAGTTTGGGTGACTTCTCCTGCCCTTTGGCTCCTGCCATCGTTGGTGAGATGAGAAGCCTAGGTGGAAAGCAGAAGCTGTGCATCTGCAGAGAGCAAATGGCTCTTGGTAGCACTGCAGACCTGGTTTAGGGGGTCCCCAGGACAAGGATGGGCTCTCTCCTACATGAGATGATAAAAGCAGCAAGATTAAATAATGGGGTTAATTTTCATTAAGAGAAGAAACCATTTAATAAGAAAAAAAGCCCAAGTCTGGCTTCAGTATCTGCTCAGGAGGGAGACCCTGGCAGCGCAACCAGTGTGTTACAGGTGACCAGGATCCAGAACAGAGTCAGGCTTAAAATACCTGCATAAATACATATATGCATCACTAACTCTATTTTTAAGGCCATTTCCTCCCAGACAGATCAGGAGCAGCTTTGGGAGCCGCTACCGGCTCTATTTACAGCAAGCTGGAATTAACCTTGGGACCTTCTCTGCTCTCCAGAAGACCTCACCGTGTCCAGGCAATGGCTCAAAATAAGTCCCACACTGAAATTCTGTCTGCGGTAGCTGAACTATGGGGACAGCCATGGCCACCCAGAGACAGGCATAAATAGGTGAAAACCAAAAACGCTATTGCCTTGTTTCATTAAATCTGAGTGGACAACAGCCAACTGGGGACAAAGGGCTTTTCGGGCACTTTGGGCGTGCTGCTCTGTGGTTTGCTGGTTGTCACCTGCAAAATTTCTTGCACCACATTGCATTTAATTTTCCAGCAGGATTTGTTGTCCTTGGGCAAAAGCAGCCAGAGGGGTAAGGAGCATTAGGCTCAGGTGAGAGACCCATCACTACCGACAGAAGAATTAAAGCTGTGACCGTGCGTGGCTGAACCAAGGCAGAGTTTTTGATTTCTCTCATTGAAACATCTCCACTGTGTCCTGCACCCACCTTAGTTGGGGTTGCAGGGAAGCAGGTAACATAATTTCATTGACTGGACAGGCAAATCGAGACTCAGCACTTTCTTTTCCAGAATGAGCAACACCAAGGTCTTTGACCCTTCGTTGCTGCTTTCTCGCAAATTGTGTGGTGAGACCTGAGGTGTTGAGTACCGGCTGCAGGTTTGACATAGGAAAAGTGAGCAAAGCGTGGTCAAAAAGGGGCGGTTTTCATGAAACATACGAAAACATAAGTTTGGGCTCCACATACTGATCCTTTTGGGTTAAAAATTGTTACACTTTGTCAGGGACGTCACAGGAGAAATGGTAATGGGTTTTACTTGGTGTTTCCTTTCACTCCTTCGTGGGGGGCACAGGGACCAGGCAGACTGGGGAGAGAAAGGGGAACCGAGGCAGAAAAAGGCAATAAACTGAGAAAAGCAAAAATAAAACACCAGCAAGCCAGTCTTTTCACCCTTTCAGATTATTTTTAAATAAAAAGCTTAAAAAGAAACTTTTTACTTCTTTCCTTATTCCACTTCAACTTGAAATCATAGAATCACGGAATGGTTTGAGTTGGAAGGGACCTTAAAGATCATCTAGTTCCAACCCCCTGCCATGGCAGGCAACTACAAAACTGACTCCTCTGCTTATAAGCACTAATACCGTAATAGTTAGGAAGGAGAGCAAAGCTACCGGGCTGGCAGATACAGCTCACAGGACTGGGGGCCAAAGGCTCAGCACCCGGAACCACAGTCAATAGCCCCCCGCTACTGCAAGACTATTTCCACCCATGCACATTTTCAGGTTGGAAACCAGTGCAGTAAGGAGCACAGATATCCCTACCCACCCATCCCGTACCCATCTCCAGCGGTGGCTCTCAGAGTAAAGTTCTGGGCATTTTTATCTTGGCTGTGAAAACAACAACAACAAAAAATTGCTTTTCTGCAAGAATTCTGCAAAAGGCTCTGTTTTGACTGACAATCCTGTCCACAAACTCAGTTGCCCAAAACCAGCGAGGTGTGCAAATGGAGCCAACGAGAAATTGTTCCAAAACAGAAAAGGATGAATATTCATGGCAATTTTTGGTTGCATCTAATCTATCTTTATAACAGACATTTCACTCCAGCACGCCAAGGCTGGAGCTCTGAACAGCGACAGCAAGAAGAAACACAATTAGCATAAGGGATAGTCATTAAGGATGAAAATACAGTAGATGCTGTGCGGTAATTTCGTCAGGAGGGTGGGAGAGCGCTGAGCTCCCCGGGGAGAGGGCAACGTGCTCCTCTTGCCCGTTAAACTCCGCATCAGACGGCCACGCATACTGCACGTACAGACGTAGGAAGTGTTTCACCCTGCTCGCACAAAGAGAAACAGCCCAGCAAACATAACATGCTGGGAGATTTCATCCCACGGGGAAGGAGGGAGGCTGAATTTTGGGTTCCCAAAGCACGTTTCCTCCAAATCGCTGTGGTCCAAGAGGTGACAGCGACGGCTTCGTACTGCACCGAGAGCAGCTCGGACAAAACCCTGCAATGGCCCACGAGACTTACCCCAGCTCATCTTTTCTGCAGAACTGGATGCCTGGCTCAAGTCCAATGCAACGTACATCCTTGTGGTACCCTACTCCTGACACGGATGCGTTTTGCTGGCAGCCAGCCCATGCTGTTAAATCATCGGGTTACGTGGCATCCCACGTTGAAAGCGTCCGATCCCTTCGGTGATGTTCAGAAGCAATTACCTAAACAGCGTGTACAAATCCCTCATTTGGATGTTTAATTAACTGGTGGGCACAGAAATGCCAGGTTTATGTGCTTGCACGGGGAGCAGAGCGTATAAAGGTGGACTTCAGCTGGGTTGTTAAGGCAGCCAGGTCCAGAAACGGGGCTCGTTACAGGAGGAAACAAGCAGGGAATGAATGGCATGTGCCAGCAGAGACTTTTTAAAACAAAACCACAAAAAAAACCCCAACCCTCCCTAAAATTCCAGGTGGCTCAGCACACTGCAAAACCAGGCATTTCATGGGAATGGGTTGGGTTTATTGACTCTTGCAGCAAAACAGTGCAAAGAGTGAAACCAGGAGGAGGTATCTCTTGCAAAGGTTGAATCTGCAGCACAAAACATCAATACCCAGAGACAGCAGAGATCCCCCCACCCCCAGGCTCAAACACTGCCAGCCCCCCTAAACTCTTTTGGATCTTCCCAATGGGCAAAGTGTTGGTTGAACTGGACAGGGAGATAAATTCTGCTAAAAAGGGCCCTATGTATTGTAAGATCCACCCAAACCTCCGAGAGAAGTGACAGCCCTCCCGTATAAAGGCATTGCCTTTGTCATAAAAGTGCTCACACTTTCTTCTAGGATTTTCAGCATGCTTTTGCACCAAATATATCACACAAAGACCGGCTATTTTGAAAGCACGGAAAGTGCAGACTGCTGATTTTTAATATGCATTGCATTTTATGGCTCAGCTACCAGGTTAATATGCAGTGTCAAGGATTTCAATGGGACTATATTTATAAGCATCATTAATTCATATGAGTTCATAATAATCCCATAATATGGAATTAGCAGCATTCTGCTTTATCCAAGGTGCTATTAAGATATATATCATGCAAAGAGTAAGGCTATTGCACAAAGCAAAAATACAAAGGCACAACAACTTCAATAGCGTGTTATTATTAGATACTGAACGGTTAGAGAAGAAGAAAAGCTTGTTGAACAGAGGTGGAAGCTGTATTTTATGTGCTTTCCAGTATCACCGCTGCTGCACAAGGAGGAATGAAAACCAGCCTGTAAAAGCCGGGGGCACAGGAGGAACAGCGATTCTCCACGGGGCGCTGGAAGGGAGCCCATCGATGGGTCGAGGCACGGCACCTCCAGCCCCTCTGCTATCGACACCGAGCCCAGGCAGCCCTCACCCATCCCCGCGCCGCCCAGCTGCATCCCCAAACAGCACGCATCAAGCAACAGGAGAGTTCGGCACCTTCCCAAAAAGTTTGTCCAACTCCGAAAAATAAGCTCCAGCCCTGCTTGGGATCACATTAGCTATGCAACATTATTCAGCTGGGAGCAAAAAACCCTCCAGTATGCGTTATTCTTAACTGCCGTTACGTACTCTAAGGGGGAAGCGTTCAGGAGGAATTAGGAAAAAAAAGCAGATAAATGAACAGGGAATTTAGAACTGGGCTCCTGGGACTGGAAGCGATAAAACCCCGCAGCGTTCGCCATAAAATTTGCCTTTCAGGCTGAAGATGACAGCAATCAGCTTTGCTTCTCCAGCTCCAGGAAAGGGATTTCCTTGGACCGTTTCACGGTTGTTCCGTTTGGAAAAAACTGAAGAAAGGATGCCCAGCACTGCTCCAGTTCCTACCGGGGATGCTGAGCAGCATCAAGCAAGAAAACTCCCGCAAACATCACCATTCCCAAATCCCTGCTGCTTTTTGTTCACAACCTTGCTTAAAGAAAAACAGAAAGGGGAAGCTAAATATTTCACCTACAAAATCTCAACAAAAGCTCCGTGAGGCTGAACCTGCATCCCTATGTCTGAGATCTCCCTAAACGGGGCGGCCGCAGGAATCGGTCCGGCGATGCACCGAAATAGGCACCGGCGTTGCAGCAGCCGGGGCCGTTCCCTGGGTCTGGCTAATTCGCTAAATCAGAGTCGGAGAGCAAATTTACCTCCAGCTTTGCATCAAACTAGCAGCATGCAGATCAAAACCGTGCTCTTGCTATTCAGCTTTTGGGAAATGGATGGGAAACTCATTTTCTTTGATGGCCGTAGGGACCGGTACGCACAGGTATAGTTTCTCCAGAGTCCCGTGCCACACCGCTCGCTGTCCCAGGCAATTCGCTGTGACCCCCGTGCTGAGCCCTCCCTCCATCTCAGGCACCTGGATAACCCTCNCCCCCCCATGTTGCTACAGCAAGCCCAGCATTTTATCGGCGCTCAGGGGAATATTCATCTCCAATTCAGCTGCTCCATGGAAACGCGTCCCAGCAGCACCTCTCTCCATCCCTGCTCGGAGCGGGAGAAGCTGACGGCACTGCTCCGTGCCTGGGGCCCACACCAGCTGGGCAAAGACAGCGGGTGGGAGGTGCTGTGGAGGGACCCGTTATCTTCAGGCATTTCCCAAGATTTCGTCCTCAACACGTGCTGCACATCTGCCAGGTGTTTAGAGGGATCTCTTTGGGGACGAGCCCCACAACCATCTGCAGGACAGCCAGCATGACACGGGCAAAACAGCAAAAAATTGCCATTTCCAAGAAAATTAATCTGGTTGCTTCTTGAGTATTCTGCAGCACTCACGTCTCTCCCCTCCACCACAGTCATGACACTTCCCAGCAAAATCAAACCCTGTGGCTCTAAAGGGCTCTGTAACACTTTGGCTGGAAAAGACAATCCCAAAATAATCCAAACAAGCCTTTGAAGTGGGAAAACTCCTTTGCCTGAAGGTGCCACTGCCCTTGCGGGCTGCAGAGGAGGTGCGAGATGGGGTCCCTCCACCAGCAGCACGTCACGCTGGAGACCCCTCTGCCTCTGAGCCACCACGGAGCGACTCGGCCGTGGGACTCAGCTAACCCGTATAACTTTATATTAGATTGTAGCATCAAGCAAATATGTAAATAATTACTTGGTATTGAAATTAATTGTTAAAACACAGTATACTTCTTCAGACTCTAAAGGCAACTTCACAGCATCATGCAAATGTCCCTCGGTACCGGCAGTCGCGGGGTCACCCTTAGGCTCTGCGGTTTCCATGGCATTGTTTGTACATTTAAATTCATCACACTCTAAAGGTTTTCCTTGGCCAGGGCCAAAGTTCATTAATATTCCAAGCAAAATACTCAAGCGCTTAAAAATAAGCAGAAATTAAGTGCTGTGCTGGCCTGCAGATAATAAAATAATATGTCTGATCATGCAAAAAGTAAAAGCAGAGTCTTCCTCTTGATTGTACTTAATTTTATTTTTTTGTGTCACCTAAGATTTCCCTCTCCCAACTTTCCACTTTTTTGAAAGAAGAAATGAGTTCTCTCCACAAAGAAGGCAGGAGGACAGGAGGAGTACGTCCTTCCAGCCCTCCCAGAATGGGTTTTCCTCTGTTGTTTCCCAACTGCTTTACTCACATCTCAACACATTTCTTCTCTGTGTTACTAATAAGAGGATTTTCAGCCTGTTGGAATTTAAGATAGAATTAATATATTGGCAGATATCCACAGCAGCCTCTCAGGTGTTCATATTGAAAATTATTATTTTCAACAGTTCATGGCTCATTTCTTTAAAATTAAAATTAGTGTTGTGGCAGCCGGGGATAATTTCCCAGATGCCTGCACAGAGCAGAGCACAGACCTGGAGGATGTGAGGAATGAGGCTCTGCTGCTGTCAGATGTGTCCAACCTTGGGGTGTACCGGGTCTGTACCGCTGAGGATGACCTTGAACGGGGGCCCCCAACCCCGAGACCAGTTGCGGATGAAGCAGAGGGGGGGATGCTCTTCTTCGCTTCCCCTGGTTGTCCATGTGCGGCTGCCACAGGAGCGAGATGCTGGGCATCGGAGTGAGATGCTGGGCGAGATGCATGGTCTGAACCAGCACCGCTGGTTTCACATCTCCATGCTATACCCTTGGAGTCAAGCAAATTTCTCTCTTAACCACTTAAGTCTCACCATCCCATTGAATTCCAGACAAGGATTTACCCTAAAAGCTGTGCTAGAACTGGAAATAGCACGTGTGTGGACCATCTTCCAGTTACCCATGCTGGAGAGTGTTTAAGGAAAGTATGTGGGTGCATGGAGCATCACACTGCAGACAAGAGTTTGGATTTATTTGGATTTGGTTGGATTTGGGGTGGCATCCTGCTGGGTGACCTGGCAGCGAGGAGGAAGACAGCTTCCATCTCCATTAGTCACTGGGGAAAAAGCGAGTATTATGGTACCCACAGCCTTCGAGGGGCAAGAGAGAGGTGACGATTTTCTTTAATTCACTCCATCCTCACCCCACCATGCTGCACAGCCACCATGTCATGCCACCTCCTACCACACCATGTGGACCCGCAGTCTTTGGCGGGATGAAGCACCGGGTACTGCACGGAGCTGCTCCTGTTTAACTGCGCACCTGCGGAGGGATGATGCCACGGCCGTCCCTGCGGCACGTCGCATGGACACCCAACTGCTGCATCCATCTCAGGTGTCCCCAGGGGGAAGGTCCTGCTCTTGGCCACCCGCCCAGCCTTCCCAGAAGAGGTGAATAATCTGCTTTCCTGGGAAGTCAGGCAGGGAAGCGCAGCCTTTGCCCCATGCTCCAAACGGCCCCATGCGGCACGGTGAAACAGGGACGGGATGGGGACCCTTCCCAAAGGCCATAAACGCCCACAGCCTCCATGCAGCATGGAAGCATCCTTCTGCGCTGTAAATCACGGGGAAACATTGATAAACAGCTCCATCTACTGACATCCTCACCTCCGAAATCCAGATCCCCATGGCAGCTGGGATGTAGCATCCAGAGGTGCCCGTGGGTCCAACCACATCCTTTTGGAGCCAAGCAGGCACCGGTTTAACTGCCAGGCACAGCCCAGGTACAGCCCATCACAGCCCTGCGGGTCGCTTGCGGGGGAGCAAATGTCCCAGAGCAGCTCAGCACCTCCTCCTGACATGACTCTGTCAGAATTCTCTTTGAATTTCAGTTAATTGACGTTAATTAAATCTAATTTCATCTTGCGGCGCGAAG
Source organism: Aramus guarauna (assembly GCA_013400195.1). Lineage (NCBI taxonomy): Eukaryota > Metazoa > Chordata > Aves > Gruiformes > Aramidae > Aramus > Aramus guarauna. Next base: position 41,709 of record VXBL01005769.1, on the reverse strand, counting down.
TGTAATATCTCTTTAATATTGTAGTTCAGTCAAGGAGATGAATATACATGCGTTAAAAAAAGCTAACAAGCAGAGGAGTTGAAAAGCAGCATCTGAGAACGAGCAGCTTCGATACACCTGTGTAGCGCTTCGACATAAAAAGATGTAGCCAAGAAGCCCAGAAGCCACCTTCATCTCCAGCACCGAGCGCTGCAGGCCCCGCGCAGCCAGAGGACCAGAAATGGACCAGAAATGGACCAAACCTCCCTCTCACACAGCATCTTCCTCCAGGGGCTTTCACGCCTCTCAGAAATGAGGCCAAAATCACAAAACCGCAGCTGGAGGCACCCAAAGACATCGCTTCCTCCCCAGAGCTCGCTCGCAGAGGCAGATCTCCCTCACCTCCGCAGCAACTGGCCCTTCACCCCCATTTTTCCCTATCCCTTAAGGTTTTAAAAAAAAAAAAAAAAAAAAAATCGTGTAAAGCAATGCAGACAAAGAGCGCAGGCGGATTTGCGTTCAGAGCATTTGACGGAATTGCAACAGTGCATTCAGATTGTGCATTTATTTTATAGACCCTTTATGTTCACATTTGTCGCAGGTCCCTGGGTTCCCCTAGAAGCACCCCTAAAGCCCCAAGCCCCTTCCCTGCCCCAGGGAGACACAAGGAGCCGGAGAGCTGCTTTCCTGAGGTTTCCCCTATCCTCGAGGGGAAAATCCTGCTCTCTCCTCTAGCGCAGAGCAGGATTTAGCCGTGTCAGATGCCCAGAAGCACCACAGCGATCAGTTCACACAGGGATACAGTGACTCCGTGTCCACTCTGCCACCACATCCATCCTCTGCGGCTTTTTATTTTTCATCGCTCAAGCCTAACCCCATCTCTCGGACCCAACATTTGCAGCCAGGCTTAATGCAGAGAGAAGAGGTTTGGTCACTAAATCCCGCGGGCAGCGTCCCCAGGACACGTCTCCATCTCCCAAACCCCTGGCCACCCCCAGGTTCTCCACTCTCCATCGGCCAAAATTAAAACCACGGCTTCTTTCTTCCAAATCGCTGCTACCAAGCGGCAATTCCAAAGCACCCGTGGGAATAACAAGCCGCACCGCTCTGCCAGGGGGGAAACGTTATTTACAGCCAACAACGGGCTTAAAGCTTCAAACTGCTTTGAAATTTGGAAGAAGGGGCTTGTGTCTTGGGAAGCTCAGATGTGGAGAAGTCACCCACATGGAGGAGGGAGGAGGTGGCTCGGAGCGATTTGGATTGAGCATCGGGGCGGCTGCAGCTGCACCTTCCCCTGCGCTGACCCAGGGGTGGGAAACACGGGGGTGGGAAATTAAGATTGGAGGGGAAGACGTTGACAGGACCACAGGTCACTCACCAAAAAATTAACCTGTAAAAATCTGTCTTTAGGGTAAATAGCAAAGAGGTTGGAATGAAAGTGTCCGAGTGTCCATCCTTTCCCGCGCACCCACAAGGATATTCGGGTGGTGGTGGCTGCGTGGTGACTCGCATTTTTCTCGTTTAAAAATCCCAGCCCAATGTGTAGCTTGACACAGTTGGATGCCTCCTTATAGCTAGTAATGATTTATTTATTAAAGCATTTGTGGCTTTTCCGAGCCGCTCAGGGGGCCAAACTCCATCCTCGGAGCAATGGCTGCTGCGGCGTGGAAATGGCATCCGCTCATCTGCTCTTGCTCTTTCCAGAAAGGCTTTTTCCCAAAATCTCCAGCCAAACCAAGCAACGCCTGCGGAGCAGATGGCGAGCGCTGCCTGGGGGATTTCCAGACTCTCTTTCCCCACCGTGCTGAGCAGCACAAGCTCTTCCATCGATCCGCTGACGTCCACCACGTCTCCTGCCTCCTCCAGGAACCCCCTTCCTACCCAAATGTGGCATGAAGCTAATTCAAAACCCTTTCCAAAAGGCCTAAAACCCTCAGAAAAAGCCCCAGCCGTGAGCTGCCCTCCGAGGAGATGCCCCGCGCTCCCCGGCTGCAGGACGCTCCTCGTGCCGGCGCAGTGTGCCCATCGCCCTCGTCACCGACGTCACCGACGGCAGCTGCGCCGCCAGCCCGAACGCGGTTCCCATTTTGGTTATTTATGGCAGGATGGAGAGAAATGCGTCGGAGCCGTTAAAACCCTGGCAGAAGCGGTTTGAGCTAATTATCCCCTTATAACGCCTGCCAAAAGACCTGCAGGGACTGGGTTGCGTTAGTGCAGGTGAGGTATTAAACGCAGAGGTACGCGGCTCGGTGACCCCAATGGGCATCACTACCCCCCCCCTCTCCGGGGAGCCGGGGACCCCCTGCAGCTCAGGTGTGTGCCTGCACTTCACAAAGCTTCGCCCAAATGTTTGGACCCAGGGAGATAACCGTATCGGGAAAGTACCCGTGGCTCCAAGCTTGAGAGGAAAAAACTGCGGGAAGAAAGGGAAAGAGGAAAGGTGGGTCCCGTGTTACAGCAGTGCTGTCAAGAAAACGTGCTTTCAGCATATTTTCTCAGGTGAGGTGTCAGCCCCAGACACTGAAGCAAAAAAAAAAAACAAACCCTGAAACTGCAATTTGCTACACTGAGCTTCAACTTGCACCACGTCTGCTCGGAGCAGCACGGGGGGCAGGCGGCTGATGGAGGCTGCTCCTTCTCAGATAACAAATCTCACTGAACTGGGATGCCAAGGCCGTATCCAAGCTGTCCGCTTTCCTATCCGCAGCTTACGTGGTTCTCCATCCCCGTTTCGCCCACGCACCGGCGACGTGCAGCGGGAGCTGGGGGGCTGTGCACCAGCACGGGGCTGGCACGCGCCCGAGGACCACCCGGACACCCGCATCCCGGATGGATTTTTAGCTGAACAGAGATCACAACAAACAGCGAGCAAGAAAACGTTCCTTATGCAATTTTAACTCCATTTCACAAACTTAGTTGCATTTACTTGTTAAAGTTTAATACATTCCTGGGAGATGGGGGAGAGGGAGCTGTCGACGCTGCTCTAACTCTCCCCGTGGCTCAGCTGGCATTTTTTATTTGTGTTTCCACTCTCAACAGATAAATCTGCTTTTATCTCCTTCCTAGTTATCCAACAGCCTAAAAAAAATGCAGAGGCAGGAGGAAAGGGCAGACGTCGTGTAGGAAACTCAAAGATGGCAAATTTACTGCAAGGGAACAGAAAATATCAGGAGGAGATTCTGCATCCTTGCTGAGCGTGACTTGTGCATCGCAGGTCATTAGAAATATTAATTAAAGTGAACTGAAAGTTAGCATTAAGAAACCCTCGAGGGATTCGACCCCCTGTAACACCCAAACATAAGTTTAGGCTACAAAAAGCAATGGAAGCCCCCAGCTCCCAGGGTCACCGCAGAAGAGCCGGGCTTTAACAGCACAGCTTACAAACTAAAATGCAGAAAAATAGGGAAAAGATGTGCAGCTGAGTGGTAATGGATCTTTTCAGCAAGGGCTGTCATGGACCACCTGAAATTCCCTTTGCCATTTCTCTCTATAAATGTCATCCTCAGGCGGATGCTCTGCTATAAAGGGATGATTTTTTTTATTTTTTTCCCCCACCTCTGCATAGAGTAGCTGTTTGTTTGAATGTATAAATAGTCGCAGCCTCTGTCAGGGCTCCCGAGATTGCTCGGCTGCCAATTTCTGCTCCCTCGTGAGCACCGTGCCCCGATTTTTTCCACAAGTCGCCCCTTCCCACCCTCCGTTCCCCTCTCCTGCTGAAGCTCAACAAGTTTTGCTGAAAAAGTTCCGCTTTAGTGACCTATGCCTATATCAGGAGTTATTGTTTTTGGGATCCAAAGGGGCTTTTTAGGGTACTAATCCTCTGCGTCAGCAAGAGGGTGCTTAGCGTGCCGGTCGTCCGGGCTGCGAAAGGCTCCTCAGGATTCACCGCACGGGACTGGGGCTTTTTCGGCAGGGAGGGTTTGGGAAGCAAGGGACAGAGCAAGGCAATAAGCATCTCTCTAATGGGCACGTCTGCGACGGCAGCGGAGAAACGCACCGGAGGCATTTTCGCTTCTCCAAGACGGCAGCCGGAGTTTACCCTGGATGACGAGCCCCTGCAGCCGTTAATGACTGAAAGAGCCACTTCCTATAATTAGATTTTCATAGGTGAAATGAATTTAGGCGGGCTGCGGTGAGTGATTACGAGACTTAATGACGGTCTCTTTCCGTGCCCGCGAGGATGCTCAGGGAAAGCTGCATCCCGGTTATCTTCGCCAGAGGCAGGCGCGGTGTAGTTCAGTATATTTTACGCAGCAAGGAGAAGGGACTCTGTCAGGCTTAACGCACCTACAGCCCCTTACAGGCACGAGCGGTGAGAGACGACTGCGACAGAGGAGTAAGATACAACACGGGTAAATCTCTGCCGTCCCCGTGCGTACACACACATCCCCCTTCCGCCACCGCCCAGACAGGCAATAGCAATTATTTAACCTCATTAACCTCATTAACATCAGCTTGCTTAGCACCAGCCTTATCTCTTGTCCAGCTGGGATGCAGGATGCTGTTTCCTCAGCCCCCATCAAGGCTCCTGCTCTTAGAAATACCCTTTATCGGAGCAGATTTGGTGTCTTTTCTGCTGACCACAGTTCTGACGGGGCTGTAGGAGCTCCCTGGAAGCCACACCGGGACCTGTCTGGGCTTTCTCCCCTGAAAAGTTCAGGCTGGGGGAAGATGGACTTGATGGAGCATCATTGTTTTCAGTCTTCCTCTATGAGCAGCTCTTGGGAAGAAATAAAGCAGAACCGCTCCTGCTCTGACTCCTTCCACAGCTGCAAACCCGGTGTTTTATGTATGTCGCAGCTTTAATATTCCTTTCAAAACAGGCTGTGGACATGAAAGGCCGGTTTGTCAATCCGTCCATCGCCTGGGGCTAAGCCGTTAATTCTGCTGCGTTGTTGTGGTTTGCATCGAACAAGCCGGCTTTCCAAGATCAAAAATTATTCTGCACGGGTGTGGGGTTGCAGCCACAGCCCTCCTCGGTGCTGGCACTCTCCCCCTTCCCTAGGAGTGGGACAAGAGGGTGACAAACTCAAGGATTTAGCATCCTTAAATACTCTCATCTTCCTTATTTCTTCTGGAGCTTGTAGTCCCCTTTGCTGGCACCACATCACCGCGCATATCACTACAATAACGCTATCAGACGGGCCAAAAGCCCTTCTGCCAAAAGCCGTCCTCAGGGTCCGGTGCGGGACAGGAGAACGGCTCTGCAAGGTGGATTTTGAACTGGAGGGGGGTTGCATCGCTCGCTGCACCCCTGTGCCCCCAGCTCCAGCCCGGGGAGCTGTGCCCAGGCTGGGACCTCACCGCTCGCCTTTGCTGGACGGACCTTCTCCTGGGGACGTTGTAACGCACCGGTTGATGCCCGGTTTGCCATGGCTTTAGCAGCCTGGAGCTGTTAAACCACCCACCCCGCTCCCAGCACAGCACTTTGGGCTGGTTTTGGGCGCCCTGGTGCCACCAGCCTCAAGCACAGCTCAGGAGATTTCCAAACTGCCAAGCAGAAAATGAGAAATAATCGACTCTCAGACCTAGTAACATACAAAAAATACCATTTTTCTTTCAGATCCCATTCTTGCTCCTTCTGTCCCAAGGCCACCTCCAGCAGGATGCTCCTGAGGTGCTCCCTCACCTTTCCCCGCTCTCCCACCACCTCATACTTCCCATGAGTTTCTATCCCAGAATAACTCTTTCAAGAGACCGTAAAAAGCAGTTTTACATTAACTAGCCTAAATAGCTGCTCAGACTCCATCTTCCAGCGAATACGGCATTGTAGGGATCCTGCTGGAAACATAACAAGCACTTGTGGGGAAGTTCATGTCTAGGGGAGAAGGGGGCTTTAAAAGAAAGAGAGAAATAAAGAAAGAAACTCTCTTTCTTCAGTGGTAGCTGAATTAAAACCCTCCAAACACCAGCCTTGAAGCATGAAAACTGGTGCTGAATAACCACAGCAATCATCCACACCTGTCTGCTGACCACTAACTTTTACGAGAGCTATTTAAAAGCAAATTGTTGGATATTCCTTCGCCGGCAACAGCTAGCCGGCATTTAGATGAAATGGCTGCCCTCCGAGAAAATAGCAAAATAATGACAGAAAAGCAGCTGGCTCTAAATACAACAAAGCACAAGAAGACAAAGTCAAGATTAAAACTGCTCTCACGCTGGGGACGCGGGCTGGGTTTGTTGAAGTGATGTATTGCTGTTCCCACTCTTGCCCAGAGCAGCTGCCGAAGCTGTAACAGGCCACGAACAAATCTTGCAAGCCATGTCCTAGCAGGACATCTGTAATAACTGGGCTTTTAGATATAGGAGATGCACGAAATGGAGCGTTCCAGGCTCTGCGGAGAACAAAGGGCTCTGTTAATCAACAGCGATGCACAAAAAACCCTACCAGGCTGTTTATCTCCAAAAACTCATGAAGACAAACGACCAGGTTTCCACTAATCCCAGGGCTGATCCCTGAGGGCACGAGCGTGGGAGAACACCGGGGCCCCATCGGAGGTGTCCATGCCCAAAAAGTCTTGAGGAGGAGAAGTTTCCCCATTGTGCTGGCTGAGCTCATCCCTTGCATAGCTTTGAGTTCCAAACATTAAAAAACTAGGATTTTCTCTGCTCGTGGTGGCCCTTGCTCTTCTGTGCAGATTCTCTGTCTAATAAGGGCTTTGCGCACACTTCATCCCTTGCTGCAGAGGAGTGTTATTAAAAGGTCTCTCTCCTCTGCTCAGCCAGCTGTCCTCATAAAATGTGGAAATTTAAGACCTTTGATGAGCTCTGCTCTTCTGTCAAATAGGGTAGGAACCAGCCAGCAAGTTAGAGAATTAAGTAAAAACTCAGCAGTTGCATTTGTTTCATTTTCTTTGGAATCCAAGCTAGAAAACACAGTCCGACCTACTAAAGAGAGAGAGGAAATGTCTGTCCTCACAGTCGGATCTGGGAGGACAGGGAGACACCCCAAAATGCACCCCATGCACACAAATGCTGCCCTGCAGACACATTTCATGGGTGACCATGTCAAATGATGCTGAAACACCCAAAAGCACCATGAACCTGCGTGCGTGGGTTTGCAACGAGCTTGTGGTTTTGAGTTTATGAATATTCATGTGAATAGTCCTTTTCGATTTTGCATGGAAATCGCCGGTCTTGCAGAACCAGCATAGACCCTGTGTGGCTTTAATCCACCAGCCAAAGCTCTGCTCTGCCATTCACACTTTCGCACCACTTGCACTAGAAAATAAAATTATTCCTGTCCTAAACCGGTTGAAAAGAAAGACGAGATCCCTGGCAAAGCCCCTCCTGGTCTCTGATGGTCGATAGCACGAGCACTAAACCAGCCAAAAGCATATCCACATGAAATACATCACCCACTTCCTAATTTTGAGGGTTCAGATCCAAAGCCAACCCCAAACCGTGGTGAGTTTAATGCCAGCTCACAGCCACGCTAGGAAACAGCCCCAATACATCAGCCGTGAGGGAAAGGCACGATTTTCCCTCTGCAAAAGAACTTTGAACAAAAATAGAGGCAAACGAGTCCTCGGTGAGCACTGAAAACGGCTTTGGTTCCAGAAGCATCCAGCTCACAGATGGACCACCTTAAAAAAAAAAAAAAAAAAAAAAAAAAAAAAATTACCACCGAGNAAAAAAAAAAAAAAAAGCATTACCACCGAGGTATAATGAAAAACGGTGCCGTTTTATTTGGTATATCATGAGCCGCATCTCCCCGCTGTACCCGCTGTAACTGGAGTGCCGGCTGTAGCAGGTACAGCCGTATCTGTAAAATCTTCAAACGTTGCCTGCAGGCAAGCAGTTAATCTTCTTTCCTTTTGTTGATAATATTTTTTCTGTAGGTTATATCTGTTAAAATGCAATTTGCACTCCCCAAATCAGAGGACAGGCTTTGCGACAAGGAGAAGCCTCCACCGAGGAGCTGATGTGCTTTTTCTGTCTCCCAGTTCAGCGACGGCGGCCGCCGGTCCCACATACTACATCTCTAAACACAATAAAGTTTCATTGTTCGTTAGGATGGCTGCAACGAGGCATTGGCGGAGCGATCAAATAATTGTTTCTAAAAGCACAACGTCTTTATGATGTCTTAACGTGATGCTTTAAAGCCTTCTTGGGGAATGAACTGAGTGCCGGGGGTAGGAGATTTCAGCCTTGTGAACTGCGTTATGCTATAAATGTTGAAAAAAACTAGAGAGATCCATAGGGCTGAAGGTGATCAAGAAGTTACTGAGCTCATCCACTTCCCCGGCCACAATCAACTTCATCGAATTATTCCCACAAGATCCTTGTCTGACCTGTCTTAAAAACCTTCCATGACGAAGAGGTCATGGTCTCCTGTGACCATCGACCCCAGGCGCTTCTTCCTCTCTTTCTTTCGTTAGTACAAATGCACAAATAAAATCAGCACTGCTGAACAAATTTAGAGACTTAATTGCTGTTTCTACGTGCAGGACAGGATGTGGGTCTTCCACAGGAGCCCGGCACAGGCGACCCACGCTTGTTAGGGGACTCAGCCCCAGCTCTCTCCCCCAGCTCTGCTCCCTCATCCTTCCGCACCCCGCATTTCTGCTGATGATTGCTCCTGACAGACGGTAAAACCAGGTGCTTCCCTCACTGACGGCCATGCCGGTTTTCTCAGGCCATTTTTTTTTTTATATTTTAGTTCCACATTAGTTTTCCACTTTGGTTTCCCTGCATCTCCCAGGCTGACGCCAGCATGGTGGGGCCATCCTCAACCTATGTTGTTCCCATTGCACTTGGTGACCACTTCCCCTGGTGTCCCTTAGTTTGTGTTTCAGGCCATAGAATTTTGTCACCATTTGCTTTCATCATTCTTTTCTGCTGATTTTCAGTAATCAGGCTTATTGTCTACTTCATATATGCCCCTTTTTTGACTAAGCCCAATAAAGATTTCTTTGAGGAGTTGCTCATACTCCTTAGCACCTTCCCCAGAAGGTTCCATCTGCCATTTCCCATGGCCACTGCACTTTGCCTCCTGCAAATACATCATTTTTAGTTTGGGCTCTTTTTTCTTTCATTCTACGGTGACTTTCAGCCAATTGGCTTTTCATCTTCATTAAGCCAACTCACCCTTCCCTTTCAGCAAGGCCAAGTCTAGAAGCTCCACTTTTCCAATCACTTATTCCACACTCTATTATACCTATGAAAATAAAAAGTTCCAGCTTCTAATCGCTTGCAGACCTTCTATTTCTCAGCTGACATCCTGCCAGATGGGTGTTTGCACCCACTGGCCATGAGACGGTCTCTTAATTGTGTTTCCCCAACACACCAAGACAGAGCAACTCCTGAACCAGTGCATGTCCACCAGCTATATGGGTTATGTATAACATGATAGGAAGAGAACTGAAGCTACTGCTTGTTAAGAAAGAAGAAAAAACCTTAACGGCGTGTGATTTGTCACAGGTGATCGGCAATGCAAGTTCAAGGCCACCGCTCTAGCACAGTGCTGGTTACCTTGGCCAGAAGATCACAGCACTGGGACCCACCTCAGTCTGGGTTAGGAGGCATCGCTGTCTGCTCAAAGAGTTCGAGCAGTAAACCCCCTCAGACACATTTGTCCTGGCAGCAGCTGAAAGCAGCAGTACCTCAGAGGACAGGTGGATCCCAGAGCTCGTCATTCACAACCAAGAACAGCTTTCAATACCACCTTCATGGAAGAGCTCAATTTTAAAACCAACAGCCAGGCTTTAAATCTGAGGCATGCCCTTTTGGATTATTATCGTGCTTCAAATACTGCCAGGGAATCTGTGAGTCACACATACCCTACTTCAGCGTTCAGTTTGGAAGATGTCTTCTGCTCAGCTTGCGTTATTTTGGACGCTGCATTTTGGGCAATGAGTTACGTTGCATTCTCCTTGCTCGCAACGGAGATGAGATAGCCCAACCATGCAGCCACCACAGACGTACACCAGTATTAGACACCAGCAAGCCTTGACATCTCCCTGGGTCAGTGCAACCTATTGACATGAGCTCTCATTTTGGTATTGACAGGAGCCAAGTGTCCATCTCAGGTCTGCGTGTGCTTCTCACAGCAGGAGATACAAAGACTTAACATCTCTTCTCCGAGAGCCTGCCACCTGAGAACAGAGGAAAAGGAAAAAGCAGCCAGCTCAAGGTCCAACAAAACAACCAGCTAGAGAGACAACTAAGTGGACAACTTTAAGATGTATAAATTATCATTGCTTGCCTCAGTATAGTTAAAAAAAAAAAAATCAATCTTTATAGTTGGAAAATGACAGTAGCTTATTTAATTTATGACAAAAGCGAAGGCAAGAGGAGAATAGCATTGAAGATTACACTTGCTGAGTGCGATGCTCTCCTGTAATGTAATGAAATGAGTTAAGAGCAAAGTGAATTAGTGCTACAGGCTGACCTCATCCCACTAATCCTGGAGAGCAATAAGAAATGGAAGGTTGCATTCGCCAGCTTGGTTTTCAAGGTCAGTGAGGACCAAAGTGGTCAGTCTCCTCTCCCTGTGATTTTAGCATTAACTGAGCGGCTGGCTGTGATCCTTATAAATTATTCTAACAAGGAGAATTACTCCAGTGCCTTTGGCAGGTGGATAACTCCTTCGGGAGCAAGGAGAGCATGAGAATGAGGGGCTGCAGGTATCAAACCAGCTCCCACGCTCCGGTACCTGGTCATCTCTTGGTATTTGTCACTTCGCACCAAGCAGATTGATAGGACTGCAGCAAGCGGTGGCTCACCCCAGCGCGTCCCGGCTGTGTCGCTCTTGGACTGATCCTGAGGTGGTCACCATCCATCCCACTCTCGGTCCTAAACAATCCCTATCTCCCTCTTGTGCTGTTGCTCAGAAAAGTTATGGATTCTTTAAAATGAGTTTTGCTTCAAAACTGTATTTCTCATGCCCTGACAAGAACGTACCCCTGAGCAAACTGCATATAAAGTTTTGATGGTGGCAATTAGCCACCTGCTGAGCTGGATGTTTCTGCAGGTAAGATCGTCCTCCGCAGGGAGAGACAGCTCGAGACCCTGGTACGAGACACCAGCCAATGAAGCGTTTTGCAGATTTATGTACTCTGGCTGCAGCTCCAGCTCTGGCTCAGGGCTGAATTTCACATTGTGCAGAAGACTGTACACCACTGATCCACCACCCAGCCTGGGGACAAGCAGGAGAGCTGGTCCTCCCGCACACGGCACAGTAAGATTTCCCCGTAATCGGGAGCCAGAGGCAGGAGGTCTGGCAGGAGGAGGAGGAGGGTGCTGCTGGAGCATACCTGGTCTTCTGCATCATCCGACAGATGGAGAAGATGCATGAGGATGGATGCTGCAGCTCGTTTGAGGACCAGTAAGTTTACCGGATCAGACTGCCATCAGCTTTGATGAAGCTGGTGACAGAGTAGCTTTCTTGCAGAGGAAGGCTGAAGTATGCGGCATTGTCTCTTTGGGAAGATTGACACCTGGGCTGGAAGCTGAGCTGCAGGAAATAGAGCAAATGCAGCATTTCTCTCTGTGATGCGCACAGAGGATCCATCCTTCTCTCATTTTCATGACTGTAACTATTGATCTCATTGCGTTATGCCTGAGCTGTGATTGAAGAGGAGGAGAAAAGAGGGGAGATAATTTCAAAGTCAGTGAGAACACTGCTTTTGAGAGGCAAAATCACCAGACCCACCAAACGGAGCCGTGTCTCTGTATGCAATAGGGTGAGGTCCAAAACAGAAGGCAGGATAAATCACCAATAGATATTGTCCTGTTTACAGCTGGGAGGGCTCAGGCACAGATGACTCTACGCGGTGCTGTATGAGGAATAAAACCATTGCAAATGACCAGGGAAGCTGCAAATGTACCTGCAGGAGCTCAGCACCTGCAAAGCAGCAAGTCTCATCAAGCTGGTGTTTAAGCACCCAGGTTTTCTCTTGTCCTCAGGGTTTTCCTTAGCTTGCATGTGCAAAAGCAGTGATGACCCACCTCAAGGGTCACCTGTATCACCTTGCGCATGTGACACTGTCAGAAATGGCAGAAAGTGAGCATTTCCAGCTGTTCTTCAACCCCTGTTTCTGAGAACTCTCCATTCATCCCATAGATTCAAAGAAATAGCCACCATTTGGCTGACATCACTGCTCCAGTGGGACCAGAGTCTAGGACAAGCGTTCTTGAAAGACAGGAGCATCTCATTCTCAGAGCCTGCATCTGAGAGACTCTTACACAGGATGCAGGGTCAGGTTTGGGCAGGAAGCTTGCCACAGCTGCCAGCACGCTGCCCCAAAGAAAGGCCACCAAAATCCCTGGATCTGGCTGCAGGCATGGGGTTTGGAGGCCCTTGAGGAAGGACATGGGTGACTGGCCAAATTCCCAGTAGAAAATGTGGCCTCAGTGCAGCTAAAAGTTAATTTAATTGCAAAACTTTTTACATGCAGGAGCCTAGAGCCCTGGGTAGCCATCACATTAAATATGAAGTGTAAATAAATTTTACTACCAGGGGTTTTGCTTGGTTTGGGTGAGCACTCAGGCCTATATACCTTTTGGAAACTTCTTAAATCCCCAGATCTCTGCAGCTAATCCTGTGAGATCACCAACATGACTTTTCCAAGCCTGAGGCAATGGAAGCTGTTAATGCCTGAGCATGCCTGCAGAAATTTGGAAGCTTCGCTGAGAAGCCTCACAAGGAGCTCAACTGATCCGTACCTATCTCCTTTCAGTGGGTCCAAAAGATGTGATATAAAAGATGTGCAATAAGACTTCCCGGCATATTTGCACCATTGCAAGAGCTCAGAACATGGAAGGAGGTTAATGTGACATCGTTGCTTTGTGCGCGTACCTCCCAGACCACAGCGAAATGTCCAGAGACACCTTGTGTTGTGAAGACCAAGGGCAACGCAATGTCAAACCACACTGGGCAAAGCGTGGCGTGCATCCCAGCTGGAAGCAGGGCAGAAAAGTACAGATGCAATTTTCCCCTAAAATAAAAGGTTTTGAGGCTGATCTTCACCCTACAACCCAACTGCCTTGTGCAGACCAGTGAAAAGCAAGGTTTGGAAAACTCGCAGGGTGGGAGGCAGCTCCATCACCACCACCCCACCCAGCTGTTTCAAGGCATTTTCCATCAGAACAACAATTAATGCAGGCGTAAGGCGAGGAAGCAGCCTGGTGGGACAGCACCACTGCCAACATGGCTTTTAACACGCTCAGCCCCGGCTGGGCTGGCCCTGGAGGCACAGAGCCAGGCTTTTGTCCCAAACCCACCGCTTTTCCGGGGCCCATGCTCACTATCTGTCCAGGCGGCTCCGACCTTTGGTAGGATGTGATTTCAGGCTGCAGCTCTAGAAATGTCACTGCTGCTTCTCATTTATGTGTTTCTATTAATCATTTTCTCCCTTCACACGCAGTCTAATCAATGGGGACAAGTGCGCAGTCCCTCTAACTGATTCCTATTATTCCTCATTACACCCTTTGTTCCAACCCTCTGCTTCCCCATCTGGTATTAAACCCCGAGACCCCCCCATCCAAGCTGTCCTTTGACTGTCTCTCTGGGGACAACTGTGCTTAAGTTGTGTAATCAATTAGCCGAGAACCAGACCACTGGCTCGGATACCTTCTCAGAGCAGCCTTAATTTTGATTAATATCTCTTCATGACTTTAAAACCATATAGGCATGATTCCCTACCCAGCCATGCTTGTTAAAATCATAAATCAATCTATTCCATTCCCTCCAGACGCGCTGAGACCTTTCCAGTTGCAGCCATCCAGCTACCGCCGCCGCAGAGCATTATTTACTGGGTTTGCCTCATCCCTCCGCAGAGAAGAAATCTACTCACCGAAGCCAAAAAAAGCCAGAAATATGCGTTTATTTTAAAGTAATTAAAAGTTACCTCCTGCGGGCAGTACACTTTTGAACAGCTCTATCCGTGCCAAAGAGGCTGGAAGCAAACACAAAGCCCTGCCGTACTTCTCCGCTTTGCTGCTCGGCCAAAGGGTCACCCCAGCCGCTGTCACCCAAAGATTCTGCCCATCATCACGTCCTTAGCAACCGCCTAACACACATGAATGGGCTCCCATACCTGTATATAAAAAAAAGTTGTCTCAGCTTTAGACACCAGCCAGTTTAGGTCCTCAGAAGCCCATTTGATGACTTCCTGATGCTCAAAGCCCTTCCCATCCCAATTACAGACCATACGCTCAGCCGTCTGGGAGAAAAACACCAAAGAAATAATATTTCCTTTTATGTTTTCTGTCTTTTATTCCCTTTTCTATCACCCTAGCCCAAGGCACATGTTTTGGGGTCTGGTCCTCACCATGCAATCCACTGTCCCTGGTAGAGGGGGAAAGTAAGTGGGGAACCCCGAGTGCGGCCATGCTACAAAAGTGTTCTGCGAGGCTTTTCAGTGCCCCAGAAGGAGAGGGGACACCCTTTAAGGTGGAAAACTGCAACTGGGAGAGACACATCATCTTTTTGATATATATTTTGAAATATGGCACTGTCAGGGATAAGATAAAACGATGCTGCTCTGTAATAAAAGATTCAAGGGTTATTTGTCAGTTCTCCATTCTTTACCGCAGAAACTGAGTTTTCAGCCAACACTTTGATCAGTTCTCAAACCAGAAAAGGTGACTTTTTCGTGTCGCAGCAGGACGGACATCCACAGCCTGAGCCAGCCCTCCGGGAAGGGAGGCATTCCTCCATCCCTTTCCCCCATCCCTCCGGTACTTTTGGGACAGCCTCTCTGCAAACAAGACTGCTCATTTAAAGTCACTTAGAGTCTCTTTTCCCCTTGATTGCAAAGGTATAACCGTAAAAGGGATAAATACCAAATTGCAAAGACACGTCAGGGTTGGTGTGGGTGCAACAGGGACCATGGCCACGTTCTGGGGCGGGCACGGATGGATAGATGGAGGACCTCAGCTGAAGGCTGGGGCTGGCCCCAAAGTATCCCAAGGGGGCTAGGGGAACAGTGCAAGGTGCTAATTTCAGTTTTTAAGCCCATATCCATCCAGCAAGCTGGTTTATAGCCCGGCTGCAGCAGCCGTGCCGGGGGCCAGTGAAACGCAGCGCGCCCCAGAGGGACCCCAAGGCAAACTGAGCCAGGAGGTTTCCCTGGAGCATCTCACCACGACGCTGGAGCAGGTGTCTGCAGGTGGAAAAAGACCCAAAGCGCCAGCAAAACCATCGCATCTTCCAGTTTTCCTCCAGGGAGGGGAAGTCACTCCAGCACGGGGACAGCAAAAGGCACAGGCAGAGAAAAAGTCTGCCGAGGCTCTGCAGGCAACACAGAAACCGTCCTGGCTCCTCCAGAGAGGACTACGTCGGGGCAGCTGAAGGAAAAAAAACATCGCAAACCCACCTGGCAGCCACATTTCAGTCTGGCTTCACAGAAATACAAGGGGTTTAACCATCATCTGAGAACAACAAAGTCTGAGGCTTTTGCCAGGGACAAGCAACCCAGCAGAAAGCGCCTTAAGGTTCGTATGAGTAGTGGTGCATTGTCACACCATCCCCACAAGGACCCCACATCTCAAGCCTGCTTCAAACAAATCCCTGTGTTTTGTGCCACAGCAGAAGAGACACACGGGACCAGCCGCTCGGCAGCACAGATGGGACTTTGTGAGCCACATAAAACCCTGCACCGGTAAGACTCCTCTGCAGTCATTTGTTTTAAATGCCAGAATATGCTTCAGGAGCTCTGACATTTGGGGAATAAAAGCAAGCGGTCACCAGCTCCCCTCCCTTCATTACCTCCTGCAATTGGCATTACCAGCAGAAGGAAGCACAGCCGTCGCGCAGGGACCAGATCCTGCAAGCGCCGGGGGAGACAAGGTCCCTTCGGGATCGATTCAGTCGCCGATGGGCGCAGCAGCTCATCCCCCTCTCCATCCTCTCCAACAACAGCAACCCCTCGCTTCTCCTCTGGGAAGTCCTGCCTGCGGCGTACTAACATGTATATTACAAAACTCCCCGTTCAGGTCTCAGATAATAATTAATAATAATAATAATACATGAATGTGTCTTACTGCATCCATCGCCGCCATTGAATACGGCTTTATGCCCAGTGATTAGCTGAAGGAGAGGAACCGCTGAACACGCCCTGCACCGCTCCGGTTGAGCTGCCGCCTCGCTGCGGAGGGATAATTGATCATTGCAAGGAGAAGCCGAATCTTCAGCCATGTGTTGGCACTAATTGTCCACGGTGGACTCCGAACTCAACCACCAGCTAAAAGGAGAGGGACACATTTCTGAATGTGGGTGATCCTAAAATACTGTGTCCCTTCCTGCTGCTAAACCTGCTTGTAGCAGAGGAAACGTTGATGGGCCATAATTTCGTGTATCACCTTGCATAGGGGGAATGACAGTGTCCGCTCGTGATCATTCAACCCAAACGGTCCCAAAAATGTGGAAATGTCCCATATCCCTACCAAATTCATCATGAGCTCTATGAGTCGGACTTGAAATTTCTTTTTGCCTGAGAATACCCAGACTTGTGGGACCCACTTTGTCCCACAAAGTCTTTAGAAGGACGAGTCATCGCACGTAGCCCGAATCCTGCAAGTTGAGCCCAGCACGGTCCTGAGCCCCCCGGCCACATGCTGGGATGAACGTCTGGGAGAACCGAGCTGGGCATCGATTTTGTGCCACCGGCTGCTGTGACACCTTACATCAAACACCGGGAAAGAGCAGGGGAAACATAACGGAGTTTTACGGCTCGTGTGAGCACACTGGTGTTGCAGACAAGATGCCATAAACTCGGGGCATAACTCTGGAGGATTTTCTGCTCTTCTAAGCCACGGACCATTTATTTGCCAGGGTTTGTATAGTGCTTACCCAGGGTATATGCAATCAAAGCGGTGATAAACAACGTCTGCACAGAAAACTATATATCTTTGTTCCTAGATCTTCAGGAAAAATCAGCTAAACAAAAAGTGGTCCTGATCAAAGCTAAGCCCCCAGGCAGGAGCTGGCTGCTGGGTTTCACCTACTGCTCTGAGCAAGGTAGCGTTTTTCCCATCATTGCAGGGGAATTAATGGAGAAGCAAGAAGTAATTAAGCCATCAGAAGGCACTGCAGACATGTTAGGATCCCAGGTGTTTGGTTAGGAGGGGATTTCTACAGCCTGTGTGAAATCCTAGTTAAAATTCTCACATTTTCTGTACAAAATCCCAATTCTGCAGAGTTACTGGAGGCACAGGAGGAGGAGGAGGGTGGAGAAGAGCAAGGCAGAGCACACCAAGGAGACTGTGCTGAATAGGCAAAGCCCCCACTGCAAAGCGTGAAGCTTTAACCAGAGGCAGAACTTCAGCTACGCTCTTTGTCAGATCACATCCAAGAAATCCCCGGCTTTGGCACCGGTTTCCCCTTGCAGAGCTCACCGACGAGCCCCTCCGGGCCGAGGGCTTGGGGGAAGCAGCACACCGGTGGTTTTGGAGTTGGTTTATTCATCAACGCAAGCACGAGCTGTCAGGGTGGCAAAAAGGGTCCTTCGCTCCCACGTGCCTTTACTCTGATGAAATGTTAAGGCTCAGCCACCATCGCCGCCCAACAAGCCTCTTTCCATCTGGCGCCAGAAGAAAATGATAAAAATCCACGGGCCGCGAAGGCAGCGACTCAACCGAAGCTGCACGGAGGGAGAGGACGGGCAGCTTCAGCCTCTCAAGTGAGGCAAGATAAGGAATAACTCATTTGTATCCTACAAGTAATTAAATCGCTCGATCCTGCTCAGCGACGTTGGTATCAGCATTTGGCTTTCAGCCCCGCTCTGCGCAGAGCCTGTCACCACCCCGCGGTGGCCATGTCCCGGGGACCCGGCTGGGGTGGGACAGGCAGGGCTCCCTGGTCGGTCAGGCAGCGGTGGCTGATGGCCCAACGTGGCCAATAGCCCAACGTGGCCGATGGCCCAACGCGGCCGCTGCCTCCATCCCGGGGGGACACAGCGCTGGCTGCCCCATCCCCCCAGTACCCCTCATCACGGCGGGGAAGTGGCTCAAGTTATGGTTTCCCCGTGACAGAGCCCAGGTGGTCACCCCTGCACCCCTCAGTATTTCCAGTCCCCTTTCTGTCCCCCTCAAAGCCTTTTTTTGGTTTTGTTTTTGGTTTTTTTTTTCAAAATCACAAACCTGAGCTGGATGCAACTCCTAGTCACCGTCCCTGGAGGTGTTCAAAAAGCGTGCAGACATGGCACTTCGGGGCATGATCTAGTAGACCCGGCGGTGTTGGGTTGATGGTTGGACTTGGTGATCCCAGAGGTCTTTTCCAACCTTAAAGATTCCGTGATTCTATGATTCCTCTGCAAGTGCAGCAGACCTCACCTCCATCCCTAGTGCCATCTACCTCCTCTGCTGCTCGAAACAGCAAGGAGCAACACGGTCCGTATCCCAAAACAGCCCCAGCAGGTCCCGGCAAGGGTTTCACAGCCTGACAAGAGCTCACCTGGAAAATCACAGCGGGGCGGGAGGCACAGACACAGACACGCACACGCGGGCGCAGGGCGATGCTCTGCCTCCGGGCAACGTTCAGCCACCGTGTGTGACTGATGGCACAACGTGCCACAGCGGCTGGGGCTCACCTGCCCATCCCGGTGCCGCCTGTCCCGCGGGAAACGCTCGTGGAAAAGGTGCAGGTTTCCCTTCAAGGCATGTAAAATCATCTGCTTCACAAGCTGCAAATACAACACGCTTCCTCGGGGCATAAATACATTTTTCCCAACTCTCACGCTTCCCGACTCACCCTAATTACGACAGTCTCCTGAAGTCCGCTATCGACAGCAAGGCAGCGGCCTGGGGTTTACTCAGCACAACGTTATTTAAGACGTAACGCTGAGCATTTGGTGCAATAAAGTGCGATTCTAACTGATCTGACTCGGAAGACCGAGATATTTGAGAACGGCAGCAGCTCTGTTGCAAGCCTAGTCGGCACTCTGAGCATCAGCGCCGTCAGAGAGGATAAATATACAGAGGCTCTTTGAGCTGGAATTATAATCAAATATTATACGTTGCTCAGCAAGCTGATGTCTAAAATACAGTGGAAATCCTGCTGACGGGGAAGACATCAGTTTGATTTTTAAGTTTGTTTAAAGCAGTTTTAACACTAAACAAGTAAACATTTATAACTGAATAAATAGTTTTCAGTTTAGTCAAGGAGCATTCAGTGGATGTTGGCATAAATATTCAGTTATGGAAATTATTTGATTGAAATAGATTTTACACGCCATAAATAAACATTGTCTGCGATGAACACACGCTCCCAACAAGCAGCACGAATTAGAGGGCCACTGATGCCTAATGCCGGTCTTTGAAAATGTTTTATTTAGAAGCACTTCTGCTCACCGCAGCGCCAGCCAAATCCCATCTGCCTGGGGTTTTCTGGATGTTCGTCTCATCACCACGTTATTAAACGCTGGGCGCAGACGCGCGGCCGCACGGGCAGCGCGGCGGGTGCCTGGGGGGAGCTCGTCCAGGCACAGGGATGGGGCAGGTTTAGCAGAGGGCTGTGCCAAATAATTAAAAAAAAATAAATTGTAAACCAGGAGCTTGCAATACAGGAGCATCGTTGCGGAGCCGGCCTCTTCGGTGTCGGCCACCCGCGGAAATCGAGGGTGAGAAATCTGAGCGTTTTACCAAAATCCGCCGTGGCTTCGGCGCCAGCAGAGCCGCGGCTGATGCGGGCGCAGGAGCATTGTCCCAGCACTCAGCACAGCTTTTAGCCACGTTAAGTGACACACCGATGACCTGATCAGGAATAAACAGCACTGTCCTGTTTTCGGTGTGGTTTTAGGCTTTCTCTCCCAGCTGACAGCACGTGCGGGGCAGAGCACGAGGCCGGCAGCAAGGCTGAGCCCGCTGCTTCTCCTGCTTCCCAAGGAACCCGAGGCAATGCCGTCGGGTTAACAGCAGCACAAAAAGCAGCTTATTTGTTTCAGTTTCCTGCAGTGGCTCTGCCCAAGTAGCAGAAATGGGCAGCCAGGAGGAAAAAATAAAGAAAGAAAAGGCAAGGTATGGAAATTTGCTTCTGATGTCACACCTATGACACCACCACGGTCAGACAGGACCCGAGCAGGAGCGCGGAGAGGGGCAGAGCTGTGGGCTGGGCCCCAATTCTGCCATCCAGCGCTGGTGCGAGGATCCAAAACACAGAGATTTCTTGAAAGAGCCGCTTGCACCAGCACAGGGCGCCTGCACGACCGCGTCTCACCCACGTCCTTGCAACGGCAGCGAAATCGCAGGCAGACTGTGCCATCTAGCTTCCACGCTCAGACACGGACTGGGATTTCCTTGCACACACTGCTCAGCCCTGCACGCTGAAGTGACGGCCGCACGCGTGGTGCCAGGGGGTGGCAGAAACCCCCCGCACCCTCAGCTGGAATTCTGTGCTCTGCTGCCAGCCCCTCCCCAGCATGGACCATAGGTAACACCCAGCTGGAGAAAGCTGGCCCGGCATTACACCTGAGCATCACCAAGCGTCATCACTGGGGAACGTCGAATCCCAGACTGGTTTGNGTGGCCTCCTCTGGACTCTCTCCAACAGCTCCATGTCCTCCTTGTGCTGGGGACCCCCGAGCTGGACACAGCACTGCAGGGGGGTCTCAGCAGAGCAGAGCAGAATCCCCTCCCTCGACCTGCTGCTCACGCTGCTGGACACGCAGCCCAGGACACGGGTGGCTTTCTGGGCTGCCAGCGCACATTGCTGGGTTGTGTTGAACTTCATCCACCAACACCCCAAGTCCTTCTCCACAGGTCTGCTCTCTCAATACATTCTCCGCCCAGCCCGGAGCTGTGCTTGGGATTGCCCCAACCCATGTGCAGGACCTTGCCCTGGGCCTTGTTGAACTTCATGAAGCTCACATGGGGCCACCTCTCCAGCCTGTCACGGTGATCTGCAGAGCCGGTATGGGGTGACCCCCTGGCATACCACAGAGGAACATGGCCACAGCACCTTCACACGGGCAGTAACTGGACCTCATCCCACGCCTGGACCAGGCACCTCCCCGCACCTCTCCTGGTTGACGTCCATGCCATCTGATCAACAAGCACCTGGGCTACTCAGAAAGCTCCCACCTTCCTCCTGCTCAAAGCAACTATGGCCAAACCCCCAGTTTCTTCACAAAACTCCCAGTCCCTTTCCATCAGCTTAGGGCTGGAGTAATGAACAGCATTCTCCGCTCCAAGCATCGCCTGCAGCTGACACGTGTTGGAGTGGCCTTCAACCCACCCCTGGTGCAGCTTGGTCCTTGCAGGAGTCCGGTGCTGTCAAAATAGTGGGAATATCTGCATCCCTGGACAAGCTGCTGTCCCTGTCCCAGCACATCTCACAGCGCAGAAAGCCTCCTCCCAGTTTCACAGCCGGGGAACTGGACCCCAGGGCAGAGGAGCAGCTTGCAGAAGAGCAAGGAGCCAGATCCTGATCCGGGTGATGGGGATCCACCTTGCTGGGCCTGGCCAGCAAATCACCTGCTGCAACGAACCAGAGCTCCGCGAGTCGAAGACCACCTCTGCCCGCAGGAGGGGCATCACGAGGCACCAGCTTTCACAGCCGCGACTTGCCTGGAGGAATTACACTTTTTTCTTATCTGAGCACATCAGACAGCTTCATTTTTATAGCATAAGGATGAGTTTAAAAGCCAGTGTTTTACCCAAAGCCTTGCAAATTCCTCCCGGAGCCTCTGACAACAGTAGATTTTATCTGGTGCATAATCCAATGTAATTTAGTATTTTTTTTCAACAGGCCAAATCCCCTATAAACTCTGTTTCAGCAATTAGAGGTTCATCTCTTTGAAAGCTAAGGCATCAGTGTCTTTTACTTGGCTCCAAATAGGCAACATGATTTCCCTACAGGAAAACTTGTATTAGTTGTTCACGGCTAATGCAAAGTCCTTGAAGAGTATTTTGATTTTACCTGTTCTTTAGGGGAATCAGCAGCTCTTTATAAATCATTTCGTTTCCAAATAAGTTTGAGCTTCACATCTGTGCACCTTCAGTCTGTAACCATCAGCTTTAGGAAGAAACAAAATGCAATTTTCACGATGAGCTCAGGAAATTCGAGGTTTTGGCACCTCGTCTTCATTGTATATTGGGCAATAAATACCTAGTTAAGGCAGCGATAAGGTAAAAAGGCATTACAGTTTGTACTACACCTCCTTCCCACCAGACTTAAAAGATGAGAGCAATCTAATAAGAAAAAGGCAAGAACATTTAAAGCATTTACAAAATTACAAGGTGACAATTCAGGTATTTTAATGTGCACAAAGTGATTCAAAAACGTATTTTAGCTTGGTTTTCAAGTAGGAAGCCGCTTTTCAATTGCTATCCCTAGCTATTTGGTACAGAGGAGGTTTTTACTGTTATTGTTTTCCACCGCGTAGATAACACGGATGCGCTGGGGGGCAAATCCTCCGCTGTTTTAGAGCAGCACAGTTCACCGCCCCACCACAGCACCCGCTCAGGGCAGAGGACCAAGGTGCCCCCAAAGCCATTTCACCATCAGAAAGGAGCTTTACTCAGGAAAGAGGGACAGATTCCCACAAATCCCTACCGGATTCAAACGTCCCTTGCAGCTCAGAGCGTCCCAGTAATTCCGATACCGCTGACCATCTGCAAAGCTGGTTCCCAGCACGGGGGCAACCTCCCGTCACCAACACGTCACCGGGGATGGGAATACACGGATGTTTTCCACCACGAGCACAGCTGTGCACCTCTAATCAGTAGCACAGACTCGGTGCGTAGATCACACCCTGCTCACAGGAGGGTAAGAAGCTCAAAGCTCTCAAATACAAAGCTGGCATCACATCCACTGCTGCATTTCAAGCTTCTGCCCAGTTAACCAAGTGCTCCCAGCTCCCCCGCCCCTGCGGCTCCCCAGCAGCATTCACGGGGATTCACAGCAGCCGCAGAGAGACCAGGTTTGGCACCACAGCTCCCCGTTCTCTGCTGGGATCAGGAGCAGCAAAGCTGACCAGTTTACTCACTGGAAAAAGCACAAGTCTTTCCAAGTGGAGCATATGTTGAAATAACGCTTAAGAACAAAAGACTTACTCCTCCCCAGTAAGAATCCCCCTAACGTAAGAAATTCAGTACTTGGTTAGAAAGGCAATTAGTGTTTTCTGATTTTTCAGAGTCACACTGAAGCCAAACAAGCGCACCCCATAGGATTCAGCTCTGTATATCAGCAGAAATTGGAAAAAAAAATCACCAGAGGAACTAAATGTTTTATTTACATATTTAGCACAGAAGTTCACCTTCACACTGAAGAGTTTCCAGGCAGGAACTAGAGATTTAACCACTTCTCATTCAGACAGGCCCAACGCCCTCCTCCAGCTGCCCCAAAGCCGCCCCTTCCCCAGTCCAGCACCAGCCAGAGCTCCCCTTTTCACTTTTGCATCAGGCTTTAACTAGTAATCTATCTCATTTCCCAGGATTAGCTGTTCTCTCCCTGTAGCCGGGTACAGGTTCACCCCCCTCGCAGCGAAGCCGTGGCAGCAGCTCTTGGGGTGACACCACCACATCTCCCCCCAGATGTAGGTGTAACCCAGCTGGCCGCTTTAACTCGCATTTCATTTGTTACCTACCAAGTATTTTTCCAATTCTCATTACTTCCAGCTAATTCCTGAACCCCTGTCACCAACCGAGCGCAGCAGCACACAGCTCAGCACAGGTTTACCCAGCTCCACGCTGCCAACCCGCAGCGTCCTTCCCACAGCCCTTCGGCTTTGGCTGGGAACACACCTCAACGCTCACCCCCAGCAGCAGCTGCACATCCCCAGAGGCTCCTTGTGGGAAGTTGGACATCGAAGCTGTGATGTCATGAATGCACGCGCACTTCTGGCAGCTCAGCAGTGAGCTCATGGCGGATTGTTAGATCTCTGCTAGTACAGAGACCAGAACAGGGTCGGTAAGAGGTCATTTGGGCCAGGGTCTCCCCGACCACCAACCCATGAGCCCCCTACCCAAATTATCCCACCTACTCAAAAGATGAAAGAACTGAGCACGCGCTCTAGTTTGCATACTAGGCGAAGAAATATGAATGAATCCTTCTGGTGTACTAATCTGTAACCTCTGTGTATGACAACAGAGCCAGCATTAGGTGCGCCTGAGTTGTGGAAATCCACCCAGCACCCGGGCCTGAACAAAAAGCACTCTCTCTCTCTCTCCTGAGCGTGAAAATTCACTTACTGCACAGCAGGCAACAAATCCGCTTTTCGGACACCACCACCTCCCTGCCTTCGGCACACCGGGCAAGCGTTTCTTGGCCCAACTCTCCAGCCCTGTCGCACCACACCTGGAAGTCACTGAAAACCTCAGATGAAGCAAAGGGGGGGGTGACCCCAACCACAGCAATTCCCTTCCTTCGCTCAGGCTGCCCCACAGACCCCCGCCCTGCCCAAAGGCTCAGGACGCCTCTTCCTTTTTTCAGGATCTGTTGCACTTTTCCCCACAGCTTCCCACACCCTGAAGCATGAGACCTCCTGACAAGCGAGGAAGACTCAGGCACAAAGCCTGAGCTACAGCTCTGCGCCACCATGTTGTAACATCACCACGTTCTACATCAGAAGCAGAGTCTGCAGTTATTGCACCCAAACAAGCCCATCGTCTCCTGGCTTGCAAACCTGAAGGCTCAGCGGCATCATACACGCATCACCACCCTTGAGACCACCTGGTTTTGCGTGGGGAAGGCGAGTACGCCAGGCCAGGCTCACTTAGGCCTGTCCCCTGGGCAGCACGCACCCCTCTGGGAGCCCAGTCGCCGTTAAAGCCGTTACAAAAAGGCAAACGCACACACGTCAGTCGGGCGGGGAGACTCTTTATTAAGTAAGACTGTGCCGAGATGCTGGAGATGTGCCGGGGAAGACTCAGGGAAGCCCCGGAACTTCTGGCGACAGCCTCATCCTCCCGGCGCTCAGTCCAGCTGCAAGAGAGGAAGAAAGGCGAGAGGCGTCAGCCGGGAAACGGCACACCCGGCCCTCCCGCGCAGCTCCGGTGCCGGCGCTTACCTTGATAAAGCCGATGTCCTTGGCGTACTGGCGGAAGCACTGCCGGCACATGTTCAGGCCGTACTTGCGGATGAGGCCGTGGCGGTTGGAGCACACGCGGCTGTGAGGGAAGAAGAGAGCAAGGCCGGTCAGGGCGGGTAATGGCGGCGCGGGGTAGGGGAGGGGGAAGGAGAGCTAGACTGAGGCAGCTGTCGCGGCCCAGGGGACCCAAAGACAACCCGGAGGATGCCCGGGACGCAGACTGACCAGGATCGGGAGCCCTGGCCAAACTTCCTGGGGTGGCTCCAGTAGAGCTGCTGGTGCCCCATGCTGCCTGCTGCGCGCCTACCTACCAGAGGAAGATGGCGGCC
This sequence comes from Aramus guarauna, assembly GCA_013400195.1. Taxonomy (NCBI): domain Eukaryota; kingdom Metazoa; phylum Chordata; class Aves; order Gruiformes; family Aramidae; genus Aramus; species Aramus guarauna. The sequence goes on along the minus strand of VXBL01005769.1, from coordinate 16,427 downwards.
CGCGCATGCGCTATTCAACCCTACCCGCATCCCGGCCTGCACCGCGGCCTCCCCCCCCCTTCAGGCAGGGCGCAGGCGCGGGCAGGGAGCCGGGCGGGTGAGGGCCGCACCTGCGCAGAGCGGCCCCGCTCCCCCGCCCGCCCGCGGCGTGACGTCAGCGCTGTGCCGGCATGAGAGGCGGCAGCGCCGGCAGTCCCCGCGCCGGGCGTGGTGGCGCGCGCCTGTAGTCCCAGCTACTCGGGAGGCCGAGCCCGCCGGATCGCTTGAGCCCAGGAGTTCTGGGCTGCAGTGCGCTATGCCGAGCGGGCGTCCGCGCTAAGGTCGGCATCAATATGGTGAGCCCCGGGGAGCCGGGGCACACCAGGTTGACTAAGGAGGGGTGAACCGGCCCAGGTCGGAGACGGAGCAGGTCAAAGCTCCCGTGCCGGTCAGTAGCGGGATCGCGCCTGTGAATAGCCACTGCAGCGTAGCCTGGGCAACACAGAGAGACGCGGGTTCCTTTTCCTCGCCGCAACGCGCGCGCCCAACACCGCTTTTGCCGCCGCCGCACCCGCACACCCCGCGCACCCTACCGCCTCCTGCTGGACGCACGCGGCCACCGCCCGCCGCACCGCCCCCTGCTGGTTGTCGCCGGCACCCGTGTGGTGTGTGCATGCTCCGATCCCAGAACAAAGAATTGGCTTTAAAAAATTACATTACGGAACAAGTTTTGAAGTATAAATCCTTCTCTTAAAGTCTTAAAAAATAATAAAAAAAATCAATGTGGAAATCCAGTACTGAAAGGGTTCACTAATTTATTTTTTGTTTTCTCCTAATTCTGGTGAACGCGGTGAAAACCCCGACCCAGGCAGGCCGCTGCCCGCGGTGAGGCCGCCATGGCCGCGTCCCCTCACGGAACAGGCCGGGCTGCNCCAACTGTGTACACTGAAGAAGAGGAGAAAGAGGAAGATTTGAGGAAGACGACCCCTGACGACCACCCGAGGAAGAAACTGCGCAGGCGTATCAGGACATTAGCATATATTCATGAGTTCCCGGAAGAGTAATGAATATGTATGAGATTTCTCAGAAACCTAATGAATATGTAACACTTTTGTGGTATAAATCACATACAATTCGTTTTTCGGTGAGACGCACTTTCGTGGAAATATCCCGGTGCGACTCCCAGCGCTGCAATGAAGGATACCTGCCTAATAGTCACGTTGGCTACTGAGTGAATTTTTTGACTCAGATTCTTCCCAGATGCTGAAATTTCCCCACCCCAACCTGCCCTATCTCCGCCAATCCACTTACACATCCTCAATTCTGAAATGTTTCAAATGTTTCGCTTTATTGAATTTCTGCCTGTTGTTGCGGTAACGAGTTTTCCACGAGGCCCTGTGTTCTCCTGTCATTTAGCCAGTCTGACCCACCGCTGCCTCCACAGCAGGTGGAAGACAAAGGGTGGCACCGGCATCTAAATCAACCGAATGGCAACCGCGCATCATGGCGGGCGAACGCGGCTTTTTAGCCAAGCTCGGTTTATGAACACCCACGACTTGTCATTTCTGGCGGTGTTACCGAGACTCTTGTAGCAGCAAACCCACCCTTCGGCCGACCCAGCCCTGCCACGCTGGGGACAAGAGCCCACCACCAAGGTGGTCACTGCCAGTCATTTCTGCCGTCAGAATTTCAGAGGGAGCCGCTGGTACCTTTGCAAATGAACGCGCAGGAGGATTTCTGGTAAAACTTGTGTTTCTCTGTTGCATACCACAATTGTAGAAATTGCCCAAAAGATTTGCCAGTGGTGCTGGGCCTGCGGCACAGAGCCGCCCGTCCTGGTGAGCAGCCACGTCCTGCCTCCGGGGCCGGG
>VXBL01005769.1:1359-14564 GCA_013400195.1 Aramus guarauna | reverse complement strand
AGCAGCCACGCCCTGCCTCCGGGCCCGCCCAACCCGCCTGTCCCTGTTGTCCCTCGCGCCCTGGCCTGGGCACCCGGCTGCTGTCAGCACAGGCAGTGTGCCGCACCCTGGCCACCGAGCCGGGGGGCTTCAGGGACCAGCGTGTGCACAGGGGCTCTGCCCCGTGTCCCCTCACACCCGCCGTCCCCTCAGCTCCGCCATGTCCCCTCGGCTCCGCCATGTCCCCTCGGCTCCCCCGTGTCCCCTCGGCTCCCCCGTGTCCCCTCGGCTCCCCCGTGTCCCCTCACACCCGTCGCCGCCCTCGACCCTTCCCGCCGAGCCGATCCGGCCGCCTCCTCCAGAGGGCGCCGGCGCAGAGCCCCGCGCTGAGGGCCCCTGGCTCGGGCTGCCCTGGGCTGCCGGTACCGCCGCTCTCCCTTCCCGCCTTGCCAGCCCTTTCGCCGGGCGAATCCGTGCNGGAACCGGGGCGGGTCCCCTCGTCCCGCCGCGGCTGCTGAGTGCCCTCTGTGCCCCGTAGGTGCAGGAGAACATCGAGCGGTTCTTCACCCGCTTCGTGGAGGAGGGCAAGGCCACCGTGCGCCTCCGGGAGCCTGCCGTGGACGTCTGCCTCAGCAAGGTGGGTGCGGGGGCCGGGGCCGGGCGGCCCGGGACGCTGACGAGGAATCGGTGCCGTGCCCGGACTCGAAGCCGAGCGGCGTGTGGAGGCGGCTGGCCGGGGTCTGCTCCGCGACCGTGCTGGATGGGCCCCGGGGGGGTCCCCAGCTTCTTTGCTGGGCTGTGTTGTGCTTGTCCCTTCTGCTCCCTCCAGAGAAACAGCAGGAGCGGAAAAGTCCATTTTTCACGGTGGTGTTCATCATTTGTTTAGAGAGAAACAGCTTTTTTCATCTCTCTGATGCAATGTCTTGCGCTTTGGCTGTAAATTCTATGAAACAGTTACTGCTTATAGTCTAATGAAAAAAACCTGGAGAGAATACTCTTGTCTTAGTGGACAAGCGGTGTGCCCACTGTGGTTTTCCAGCTGGAGACGCATGGATGGATCAGCGATACAAACACCATCTTGCCTTAATGCTTAGCATTGGACTCACCAATGTATTCGTTTACAATTCACAGGATATTTGGAAGCTGTTTAATAATGCTGAACTCACCCAAAAAATCACACACGTTCAATTTCTTGCTCTGCCTGTTCCACTAATCTTTTGTAGCCTTGTAGAAGAGGAAAGCAGGACAGCTTTGATAAAACCTTAGATTTAGAATGTGTAAATAAAGGCAAATAGCATTGATTTTTTTTTTGTTTGTTTGGGAAATCACTTTAACTTTCTGTTGCATCTGTGATTCTTGGGCCTGAAGGAGATCCTTTAATAATTTCAGTGATGTCAGTCCGAGCAGCTGTAATCGTGAGTGGTGAAGCTTACTCCTTCGCAAGCAGAATGCTTTCTCAAAGGGCCTGTCTAAGGAGAAGCGCACAGGGTGTGTTTAAACTGCAGCTGCAACAGGCACTGACAACAGTTTTGCCCGAGTGAAGTGCAGCTCAGGGCAGGCTGCGAGGTCTGCTTGAGAAACAAGGTGAATGAATCTGTGCTCGGNCCCCCCGGCGCCGCCCGCCCCTGAGCGGGCCGTTGGTCGGTGGCGGGGCGGGCGGCGATGCGGCTGCAGTGCGAGGTGGAGGTGGTCAGCCGGCTTCTGCCCACCTGCGGGCTGCGGAGCCGCGGCCGCGGTACCAGGGCGCTCCTCTCGCTCGGCCGCCCGCCCGGTCGGGCGCTGGGCGGCGGCGTTTACCTCATGGTGTGCACGGCGCGGGACCGGGTCGGTTCTCGCTACAAGGTGGGGACGGTGGCGGCAGGGGAGGGGGNTGGAGGCGGCTGGCCGGGGTCTGCTCCGCGACCGTGCTGGATGGGCCCCGGGGGGGTCCCCAGCTTCTTTGCTGGGCTGTGTTGTGCTTGTCCCTTCTGCTCCCTCCAGAGAAACAGCAGGAGCGGAAAAGTCCATTTTTCACGGTGGTGTTCATCATTTGTTTAGAGAGAAACAGCTTTTTTCATCTCTCTGATGCAATGTCTTGCGCTTTGGCTGTAAATTCTATGAAACAGTTACTGCTTATAGTCTAATGAAAAAAACCTGGAGAGAATACTCTTGTCTTAGTGGACAAGCGGTGTGCCCACTGTGGTTTTCCAGCTGGAGACGCATGGATGGATCAGCGATACAAACACCATCTTGCCTTAATGCTTAGCATTGGACTCACCAATGTATTCGTTTACAATTCACAGGATATTTGGAAGCTGTTTAATAATGCTGAACTCACCCAAAAAATCACACACGTTCAATTTCTTGCTCTGCCTGTTCCACTAATCTTTTGTAGCCTTGTAGAAGAGGAAAGCAGGACAGCTTTGATAAAACCTTAGATTTAGAATGTGTAAATAAAGGCAAATAGCATTGATTTTTTTTTTGTTTGTTTGGGAAATCACTTTAACTTTCTGTTGCATCTGTGATTCTTGGGCCTGAAGGAGATCCTTTAATAATTTCAGTGATGTCAGTCCGAGCAGCTGTAATCGTGAGTGGTGAAGCTTACTCCTTCGCAAGCAGAATGCTTTCTCAAAGGGCCTGTCTAAGGAGAAGCGCACAGGGTGTGTTTAAACTGCAGCTGCAACAGGCACTGACAACAGTTTTGCCCGAGTGAAGTGCAGCTCAGGGCAGGCTGCGAGGTCTGCTTGAGAAACAAGGTGAATGAATCTGTGCTCGGGACAGTGACTTGCTGAAAAGAAAACAAATATGACCCAGCAAGAAAGACAAAGCACTTATTTTATTGGGAATAAAACCAATAACTGAATATAGACCTGAATACAGTTGTAGTAGCCCAAGAGTTTGCAGACTGTGCAGGACTGTGGTGATCTGGAAATACCTTGTCTGTGCAAGAGTGAAGGCCATGGTGGTAAGGAAAGCAGCCTTAACTGGATGAAGAGAGCAGTTTGCCTTACAGGGTTAAATAGAAAAGAATCAGTGGATGTCCAAATCCAGTTAAATGACGTTTTTCTTGTCAGCAGCAAACGTGCTCTGTATCTTGCAAAAAAGAAAACTCGTGCATCTTGCGTTAGATCCAGAATAACTTCTTGTTCTACGTCCTTTACTCCAAGTATTTCTGCTGAAGCGTGAAAAGTCAAAAAGTTTTGTCTTGGAACAAAGGTACAAAAGCAGGCCTGTTGTGAGGGGACCTACTAGTCGTATAAAATTAGAGGGGAAAGGTGTGTGTCTTAGTGCTACAAGATCTGATTTAGACCACTTACAGAGCTTGTAGGGAAACTGTGCAGCAGCAATTCTTTTTTGTTTTCTGTATGAGAAGATAGTCCACAATGTTGTTAGACTGAAAAGAAAGTCTCAACCAAATCTAACGAAACAGGAGTTAGAATAATGGCCAGAGTTGCTCCGAGGAGGCTAGACCCTTGCTCCCCATTTTAAGCATAAGGCTCGCCCTCATACTGTCAAGCTCCAGGACCAAATCCACTAAATTCTTCCAAAGCCGGTGATAGTATGTTTTCCTCTTAAATGCTCCAAATCCAGAAACCCAGTTTAAGATATTGATAACTTTTATGTCGTGTTTCTGCTAGTCTTTCATAATTTCATTACAGAAAGGCTTCTTGACTCTCAAAGATGGACAAACACTTTGTAGAAAAGAGATTTCCAGATATGACTATACCAATTGCGTGCAGCTACCATGCAAAACCCCACTGTTTGTACTCTGCCAGTACAAAGTACAATTTGCTGCGTTTAGCCACATCAGAAATTGAGTTGAGAAACATTGGGTCTGGAGCATTCAACCCTGGAGCAAAAATAATAAAGTCACTGTGGGTTTGTTTTGTTGGGTTTGGTTTTTTTCCCTTCAGCAAGCCTGTGCCTGCTGCGTTGCACGCAAAGTCTGAAATCCATGTAATCTCCGATTGCCTTGTCATCATTCATTTAGCTCTGAAACAAGAGACTTGTAAGGCATCAACCCAGATTAACCTCTTTTCCCAACATCTTTTCTGTGGTTCAGACTTCAGACTTGTGGCAGAAAATTGCATCCTGAGCACTTCCAACTAATTCTTTCCTAAGTCTTTGCTTATTTTCTTAGATGTTTCTTAGTAATTTTCTCAATGTATTCAAGATTTCTCAACAACGGGTTTACGGATACTACGTTACCTTTACGAAGGTGTGGTGGAGGAAATCTGTCTCAAGGATTCAGAATACAAAGTACTCTTATTTTCGAGTCACATGAACAGTGTAAACTTAACATCCTAGATAGAGTTTTTGGCTACAAGAAATGGGTATGTGTTGTGTCTCATGCTTTGCGATCAAAGAAATATTGCCTGTAACTCAATTCTAATGTATAGTTATTTTTTTTACTTGGTCTTTACAGTTCTGGGGGGCTTTGCCTCCTTACTTCCAAATTCAGTTAGCTACTTATTACCCTCGGAAACGTGACAAATCTGCCTGTAGTTAGGAGCCCCATCGCTAAATCTTTTAGTTAGATTGGCTGAGATAATGAACACTGGTGGTCTTGGATAACAAAGGGTTTTCCTCCTCTCTGGAGGATATCACAGCAGGAGTTAAGAGAGTAGACGTGCATGGGATGATTAAGGAGACCAGTCATTAGATTAGCAATACGATCAAGTACATTTGGCCTTTATTATATCACATCAGCATCCAGAAGTTTCCAAGATCGTTGCTCTGTTGTGCAAGGTGCTTCTAACATATTATGTAAACTAGTTCTGGATGCTCTAGAATTTTATATAAACAAATATATTTATTAGCAAAATTGTCTTTCAGGTGGAGAAATGGGTGTCACTAGGCTTGGGCAAGTTACAGCTGGGAACAGAGTGCAAACCTCTTGACTCTGAGCTGTGCCAAAACTCCCAGTTTGTTCTTTCCTGCAATGAGAGATGACTCTGACTTGTATGGATGCATCATGCTTTTTATTTCAGAAGTTACTTTATAGCTTAATGTCTGTCAGCTGCACTTCAGCTTGAGTGGAGACTTGCTGGAAAACTTAAAAGAGGAATATTTGGTCACCCTGCTGTTGATAAATGTTAATTATATCAGTACAACAAATGTATTGCAGCTTTCTTGACCTTTATTTATAATGTAGGTCGTCTGATACTCCATTAATTTGACTCTCTGTCCTTACTGCCATTATATTATATCCCACCTAAAGCAGATTGGTCAGCAGTTTGCAGAAGGACCCCAAATAATTATCCTCTTGTTTGATGCTGGCACAACCAAAAAGAGCTCTGTGTGTGACCAGAAGCACTTATTTAACCTACCTTGAAGCTTTCTACCTTCCTTTATGTCGAATTTAACCTCATCTTCCATCCTTTTCCTTCCTCGCAACTTTCAGAAATGACTGCCTCGAGTTTTAGATCTCGGATTTCCCCGTGTGTGTTTTTAATAAACTGTCCCTTTATCAGGTTGCAGGTTAGGAAGATCACAGTGCATCAGGCTTTTTTTCTGTACTTTATTTTCAGCTGTGAATTCCATGCTTTGTTCCTTTTCTGAGTAATGCAGCACAGTTTGTTTGATCTAGATTGTTCAGAGAGCTCGTAACTTACCATTCAAACTGTATGCCATTTGTTCTTAAATACTGTAAACAGCATGTCACCGTTTTCCATTTCATTGCCCTGCTGAGTTAGTATCTCCTGGTACGTGTACAAAACAGTTCAGAAAGTGTTAGTACAAACGATCACAAGAATAATGAACTTCTAATTCCACATTTGTGTCTTCCTGTAGGCAAATGCCAGCAATTTAAAGAATTTCCTTTCAGCTGTGAGACTGGCTCACCAAGGAACCGACATAGGAGCTCTCCCGCTCTCAGCTTTGGTACCGGCAAAGACCTCGGAAGTTGAAAAACCCAAGACAAAAATGATCATAACTTCGAGAAGGGACTATCCTCTCACCAAAAACTTTCCATACTCCCTCGAACATCTCCAGACCTCGTACTGCAAACTTGCTCGGATCGACATGCGTGTGCTTTGTTTGAAGAAACTCCGAAAACTAGACCTAAGTCATAATCATATTAAGCAGCTGCCAGCTACTATTGGTGACCTCATCTGTCTTCAGGAGCTTAATTTGCGCAACAATCACCTGGAGTCCTTCAGTGGGGCTCTGTGCAACTCCACCCTGCAGAAATCTCTTCAGTTCTTGGACCTCAGCCAAAACAAAATTAAAGCACTTCCAATTCAGTTTTGTCAGCTGCGAGAACTTGTTAATTTAAAGCTTGATGACAATGAGTTGATTAGGTTGCCATTCAAGATTGGCCAGTTACATCATCTACGCTTTCTGTCAGCAGCTCGAAACAAACTTCCTTTCTTGCCCAGTGATTTTAGGAAACTCTGTCTTGAGAACTTGGACCTCTTTGGAAATCCTTTCGAACAGCCTAATCCGCTTGTTCCCAACATTCAACTGAAAATACCATTGACTTTATTAGAGTGTGCTGCAAGAGCAACCATAAATTACAGGTAAGAGTAGCATGACGGGTACATGTGCACCTACTCTGTTTCAAATCTGTCAAGTCTAAACCTTCCTGACTTGTCTGTTGTTTTTTTTTTCCTGTCAGTGGCTACGGCTTTTCACTTATTAAAAATCCTAAGTTTAAAGTTGCTTTGAATTCCACTTGTAAAATCATCCCTTTGTTATACAGGATAACACAGTAAATTGGTGACTTGGAAGCATGTAGAGAAAGCTATAGATTGAAATGTTTTTATCCTCAAAATGGGGACACCTTAACAGAATATTCTTGCCCAGCCATGGGAAGAGAGAATCAGTTCTGCAACTCTGAACCGCTACTGGCAGCCTGTATTGAGGAGCTTACATGACGGTGGATTTTGTGGCACAGATCCTATTTTGTGTTGGGCTCTAGCTCGGAAATTGCTTTCAAACACGGTTGCCCTTCATCTCGTGCTCACGTTAAAGTACACTAAAACCATGTGTAAACCCCATCAGCCCATCCCTGTCTTTTCCCATGTGAGAACAGTGTGTTGGCAAAAGGTTACCTTCGACCGTACAGCTCCTAGTCACAGACACGGATTGGTCTGCCTCCGCTTTAGATGGGACCTTACCCAAGCTGAGTAACGTTAGGAAGGCACTGCGAGGTGGCTTCTCAGAGGGCGAATGTCACGCTGGAGTTGGCGTTAGGCTTCTCCCTACCTTGGATTTTCCTTGAGGTCTTCGTTTCCTTTGGCGTTGGAGTGAGGATGGTCTGTCTTAGGCGGCGAAGCCCAGTTCTGCAGTAATTTTAAAGTGATGATTTCACCGAGTAAACATCATCCTTGCCAGGCTGCTGTTTATTGTCAGTTTTCTGCCCTTCTCCCATGCCGCTGCCTGGGATCCTTCCGGCACCAGTTGCTACTACTCCCACCCTCTTCTGGGTGGAAAGGGAGCAGGAAGATTGAAAAGAGTCACTGGGACAGCAAGGGGGTGAGAGACAGACCTGAAGTGTTCCTAATCCACATTCTGTGCCCATTCCTGCCTTGGGGGTGGGGAGCGCCCCGTAAACCTGGGTTAATTGCTCAGATGTCTGTGCTAAAGGTGTCCACAGGCATGCAGGGCACACCCTGGAAATGAGCTGAGCAACCATGAACTAATGTTCTGGTTCAAATCTTATCCATTTCTGACCTTGCTGATTTTATTAGAGCAATTAAACTCCACGTGTCTCCTTTCCCAACTTTATATAAATTGCAGTGACTTTTATATTATTCAGGCATGGGGGTTTTTTTTCTAGAGAATATCATCCTCCAACACTGGTCAGATTTTGGTGCTCAGTTACATCACCAGACTACCCTTAGGTACCTAGTCATTCACCCAGCCCCTGGCCCCCAGGCAGCAGGCTTTAAAAAAAAGAAGGCATCACACGGAACAAAAAAAGGCTTTCTGCTCCAGGAATCTGGGTGAGATATGGGGCAATGGAAACAGTCCCCTTGCCCATGGGTCTGTAATTATTAGGAGACAGCGTTGATCAGAGCGCTCCTGGTTTTGTTGAATAGAAAAAGAAAAAATAAAAAAAAAAAGTCTAACCAGTGGGCAACAGACATTCTGCCCGACATTTGCTGGAGGGAGGTGAGAATTAACGAAGAATGAGAAACAGGAGCGATGATGGGCTGTAAAAACCTTAAGAAAGGAAAAAATCAGGAGGGGGGAAGACGCAAAAGCAAATATTTGGAAATCAATCTTCATAGTGGCATGCTGGGCAAGTACCGGAGCTGTGATAATGCTTTTCCCGACCGGAAAAAAGGATGTCCTGAAATTGAGGTGGTGAAAAAAAACCCCACAGGAATCTTAGCTGTGTGAATGATGGTATGCAGAATGCGTAGGTGTAGTCGGGATGTGAGTCAGTGAGACCTATTCTGTGAGTCTCGAGTGATCGCTGGGCACATGATACCCACGCTTTGAAGTTAACTCGACGAAGTACTTCAGGGAAATTATTTATTTGGTACCCCAAACACAATGCTGCTCTGCGAATTTAAAAAGAAGCAATTCTTGTTCCTGTCTCTGGATGTCGTTATTGGCACGATGGACAAAAAGAGCGGGTGTACTAAGAGAACTTTAATTTATTGCCTGCAATGTAGCACTACTGTAAAGAGGCTCATTTTATCTCCCATTTCCTCTGGATACGGTGTTTTTACACTACTACCACTTCCTTCTGTTAGAGAGTGAGGAGTAAATTGTGGGTGCTTTGTCAGGCCAGGATGAAATACGGTGATCTTCCTGGCTAATGTGAGGGAAGAGCAGATATGTACTCAGTTGTCTCATTATTCTTAATCTTCTTTTTAATTCTCTAATTCTCTATTGCTGTGATACAGGCTGTTACGATTTGTGTGAACTCCCTGGTTCTTGTTCCGGGGTCTTCTGGTGTCCAGGTCCTTAGGGGTCGGTAACACAGTTGCACGTTTTTTAGTGACTGTCTTGGAAAGCAACATTTAATTCCTAACCAGTCCTATGTTGCAAGTGGCAACATTTCCAATTTTGCCTTGACTGTGATCTCGGAGCGGCGTTTCTTCCAACTGGTGCATATGGCATGTCACTGCGTTTGAGTGACATCAGTTAATTTTGTAGTGAATTCACACTTGCTCCTCTTGTTCAACAGAATCCCTTATGGTTGTCACCTCCTTCCTTCTCACCTTTGTGAAGATCTGGAAGTGGCTAAAACATGCCAGTGCGGAAGTGCCTGTCTGAGCAGCTTCATTCAGATCACGGTGACCATGAACCTCCATCACGTAGCTCACACCGTGGTCCTCGTGGATAACATGGGAGGTACGGAAGCACCCGTCATCTGCTACTTCTGTTCTCTGGACTGCTATTCCCAGTTCCTGGACAGGTACCTGCAGAGTAACGGGTGACTGGTGTCAGGTGCAAAAGCTCTGCCTGACGTTCTGTCCAGCGACGGAGGAGCCTGAAATTGTTTTCTGCTTGTTACCCACACGTGCTGTCATAGGGCGTTTGCTGCGGATAGCAAACATCAGTCTTGCAGTGGGGGGGCACGGTCAGCCTGATCCGATGGCCTGACTGTTCCCCCATCGCTAGAATCCCTCTTTGGTTGGAATAAAGAGCGATGCTTAGTTTGAATGAATCTTCCTTAGAATGTATTTTGCTTTCTTTTTCCTATTACTGTGACTTTGTTCGGAGTATCCTGACAGTTGTCTTTGTTTTGTGGAGTAAGTGGTTTCTTCTTGCTGGGAGGAGGAAGGTGAGCTTATATCAAACTGCTGTGCTTGCTTACACTTGAGGCTCTGAACTCTGCCTATGGAAGATGACTGTCTTGATTTTATCACTGGACTGGACTCGGGTGCCCGACTTGTTTACTGTAGAGCAACTTGGTAGGCTGCTGTGAGAAGAAATTACGGTGCCAGCAATTCTAAACTGGTCATGTAATTCCAGGTGCTTCTTTTTAAAAAAAGTTCTGTGATAGCATTCTCGCTTCAAACGGGGACCAGCATTGCTGGTGTTTTACCAGAGCAAATGTTTTTGTTTTCTCTCTTTGTTATACAAGAAATGTCTTTTTTTTTAATATGTGACCTAAACTTTGTTTCTTAACTCTCACATTTTAAAGATTCTTGAGTTGTTCACTGTGTCAACTTATTAAATTTTGAAACCCTTCTACGTACATGTGAATTGCATTTTCTCTAATGAGTTTTTCATCCAGTCTATTCTAGGAATTAGCTCCTGGCCTTTTTCCTGGTGATGATACGAAATACTTGAGAGTATGCACACACCCGTATTTCATGTCTTGTGAGCTGGTCTGCGGCTGGAGCATTGAAACAGCGTGGAACAAAAGTCCCTTGGGAAGTTTTTAGGCATCGCATGCCCTGGAACATGTGATGGCTTGACGAGAGCACATTACAGCGGTATTGGCTGCCCAGGAGCAAACTGCACATTTTGCATCTCTTCAGGTCATAGATAAATCCAGCGCTGTGGAAATTATATGTAGTTTCAAGGGGAAAACAAGACATCTGTAGTTTCTGAGTGCAGAACTGAGCTAGGCTGGGCTTCAGGGGACCGCTAAATGCAATGCACAGCGTGAGGGAGGAGCAGCCTGAAAGGGCAGCAGTTTTGGAAGAAGGCTTGCAGGTATCGCTTAATGTCTCCTATGTGAACACAGCCTTCATCTGCGTTTTAAAAATCACCAAACTGTTCACTAATCCGAGACATTCACAGCAGAAATAAATACTGAAGTGTGCATACTGAAGGGCTTTGCTCTGACGAGGCCAAGAGACACATTTCCCTGAGGAAGAGGACCCTTTCTTCTAGAAATATTGCCATTAAAACTTTGTGCAAACGTCAGAATAACTTGACTGTGTTCCCCTCATACAGTATTTGTGAAACAGTAACTTTTAAGCAACTATAGGAAGATTTGGATGAATCATTCCTTATATGTTGCTCTTCAACTAGAGAGAGCTGGTGAAGGAGGCGGCCAAGTGTGCCTGTTTACCTCCACACCGATCTTCGGGAAGTGCTGCAGAGCTAACCCCGGGAGGTTTTAAATAGTCGTATGCTAATGCGGTTGTAAAGGGAGAGAGATCTTGTCCTGATTGCAGCAGCCTGAGGATTACTCATTTGGAAAAATACCTTTTAGGTGGAGTGCATGATTAAGAGGAGGGGAGTAGACACAGAAATTTGGCCTCCTGTGGGAGTCCTCAGGAATTTTAGATGCAGATGTGTGGGTGTCCGTGCAGTGGCCGAGAGCCTCCCGGGGAGCCAGCTGTGCTGGGCGGAGGAGGAAACCTGCAGCTGCGTGGCGCAGGAGGGGAGCAGCCTGCCGGGAGGGGTAGGCGGCGAAGTCCTGTCCGAGCCGCGCCGTGCTGGGAGAAGGGAGCAGCTTGGGGGGGGGAAAGGCCAGTGTGAAGAGGAGGGCAACCTCTCTGGGCATGAAAGGAGGCCGTGGACTGCAGGAAAGGGCTTTTTGTGGGGGAATGTTTGCTGTCAGTAGTTTGCACCTACTGCTGGGTTTATTTTAATCCCCTGTGTGTACACAGGGGTGCCGTTACCTCCGAAGCGAATGTCATCCTCAAAACTGACTTGGCTTCCCTCAATCCTCCGGAGCTACAGCAGCTGACGCAGCGTCGAGGAGGGCAGTTGGGTGCTGGAGCCCTGCTGCGCAGCGGTTCTTCCCCAGCCATCGCTGCGGTAGCATCAGAGCACCTTCTAGCAACGCAGTGACGTACCCAGCGCGCCGTGATCTCGCCATCTCCACAGAGGTCAAACGTGCAGAGGAGCTTTCTAAACTCCCTGCTTTGCCCCCTTCCCACAAAAGATAAAGGCAAGGGAGGTCTTGTGCAGCCACGCAGAGGGCCGGAGGGGTGCACAATATCCCCAGTTTCCCTCGGGAATCCATTCCAGCCGACTTCATTTTCTCAGTGTCTTGCAGTCCGCACAAACAAGCTCCCTCCGTGCCGCAAAGCGTTTGTCTCAGCAGGGTGAAGTTCTCCGATGGCAGCGAGGTGCCTGACGAGTTAGTTGGGGTTGGAATCTCGCCGGGGATGAGCGGCCGGGGCGGCTGCGGCAGCGCTCCGTGCTCTGCGGAGCGGGGGCTGCCTGCCGTCAGCCAGCCAGGAGGTGGCAGAGGAGCCAACAGCCAACACCGGTCTTCAGATGAAGTGAAGCCAAAGCAGAAATCGCCCCAGTCAGGAGCATCTTCAGCGCTTTGCCCTGCCCGCCAGCAAGAGAGCTGCGGTGTCTCTTGGATCCCCTTCAGCTCGTGCCGGGCTCATCTGGGGAAACGGCAGACCAGCAGGTGCGGACACCGTCGTAGGCGGCAAAAGACGGGCACGGTTCTGTTGTCCGATATCGCATGCGCGGGAGCACGTGTGACCCAACTGCTGCGCCCGGGGCTTTTTGTAGAGAAAATGTGACCGGGTAAAAATTGTTGTCAAAAGAAACTATCCTACCTCGTCTGTTGTACTTGTGGGGAACTCTGTAGGGCCGTTGGTGTGAGGTTTCCTATTTGTAGCAACGCGATCTGATTGAATCAAACCGACTTTATTACAGAGCCCAGCCTCTCTCTTAAAGAGAGTGCTCTTTTTTTTAATGCCTCGCTTGAAAATCATTTGCGCCCGGGGGATTAAAAGAAACTTGCTGAATTATGCAAACCTCAGCTGTGGTCAGCAAAGGTCAAGCTGTGAAACTGTCATTAAAACCGTGTCCTAAACATTGAAGCATCGCTCCAGTCCCTCCTGTTGATGTTCTGCCCGAGAAATTTTATGTTTCCCCGGAGTTGAGTAGTGTGGGGCTTAGTCGCATCAGATTAAACCAACCGATGGCTCTCGCCTGGAATTGGACGGCGCTGTCTGATGTGAGATGCTTTTAAATGCCGTTGAAACCTGGCCTTCCCCCTCTCGTCCGGGGGAAGATCCCGATTTGATACTCCCGAATGCCGCTGTGAGCTGGGCTGGCGGCAGATGGGATCATTCTTCAACTGGCCTGATTCTGCTGCGCTGATGCCACTTTGCATCATCCCAACGCTTTGCGATCTTTAACGCGTTTCTCCGTGCACTGCCGGTGTGACAGGGAAACCCTTACCCGACCTGGACCGTGTTTCAGTTGCCGGAGTTTTGCCCATGGCTGTGCGAGACATTAAATCTGCCTCTGCGGAGCGCAGGCTGCCTTTTGGGGGCAAGAAATACTGAAAATTACGGAAATGAGTATTGATGTTAAAATAAAACAACCCCCAAGCCTGTGTGTATCGGTACCGC
>VXBL01005765.1:6276-28318 GCA_013400195.1 Aramus guarauna | reverse complement strand
ATGTATTTATTAACCCCCCCCCCCGGTGCTGGAGGGGTGCGGGAGGAAGCGCCTCACCTCCGCGGGGCTGGCCAGCGCCTGCGGCTCCTCTGCGCACCCTGGCACTGCCCGCCCCGCGCCTGCGCTGCGCCCACACCCCAGCCCACAGAGCGTGGGGCCAGACGGGGCCAGCGAGACGGGGACGATGGGGCCCGAGAACCCGCCCGTGGCTCCTGAATAAGGGGCACCCATCCCCATTCCGGTCCCTGTCCCACCCTCCTCCCTGGGAGAGGGGCCTATGGGTGGTGGACGGAGGGATGCTTGGCCGGGCGGCTGGGAAGAACAGCTACAGCCCCTACTCGGCGGGGCGCCGCAGGACGGGGAGAGCCCACTCGCCCGCGCGCTCCCTGGATTCGCTGCTCCGCGCGCCCGCCGTGTGGCTGACGGTACGGGGTGGGGGGACGGAGACAGGTTTTCGAGAGTTGGGCTGGCCTCAGCCATTTTGGGGTGTGGGCCACGGGCAGCCCCCTTGCAGCCCCGCGGGGGGGTCCAGCCAACCCCGGGGGCAGCGTGGGGCTGAGCTGCCCCAGTTTGCTTTCACCTGGGGCAGCCTCGTGCCCCCAGCCGGGTCGCGCTGAGGGGATGGCACTCGGTGTTGGCCCCGCTGGCATCAAACATGGCTTCCAGCCCTACCGATCTGGCAGTGCCGAGCTGGCAGCACCTGGCCGGGGATGCTGAGACCTAGCACACTCGTGTCACACCTGGATGCTGAGGGTCACCGATGGGAGCTGCCAGAGGGGCGAGGGTGGCCACGGGCCCCCTCCCCGTGCCATGAGGACCCTCACTGGGAGCGTGGCCCCTGTGTGGTGCACAGCCCCGGAAGGAACCAGTACCAGCCCCTCCCTCGGGGCAATTTTACCCCTAGAAACTGGGGGTCCCTCTATCTGTAAAATATCTGCAATGTCTCCAGAGAGTGGCCTGGGAGGTGTCCCCGTCCCTGCCCCCGTTCCTGGCAGGGTGGGGGCCATGCCCGACCTGGGGATGGGACGGGCTGAAAAAGAGGAAGGGACATGTGGGGCCGGATCCTGCTGCTGTTTGGCTGTGCCGGGGTCCCCAGGGAGCCCCCCCGCGGTGGGTGCTGGTGGGGACAAGGCAGGGTCACCCACACGGTCAGTGTGTGCCCCCCAGCACAAACCCGGACCCACAGGGACTGGTGAGGGCCAGCAGAGGCCACAGGGTGAGCGGGCAGGCCGGGTGGCCGAGCTGGCTCCTGGCCCGTGGTTTCGGATCCGATGCTGCTGGTGAACCCTGTGCTGGGCCGGTTAATCTGCCGGGAGCCTGGGAGCCTCGGGCGATGCCAACTGCTGGGGGTTGCCTGCGGCACGGCATGGCAGGGATAGGGACAGGGAGCACCCAAACCCTGCCAGCTGCTGCTCTGTCGCTGTTTTCTTGATGGCGGAGTTGCTGTCTCTGCCCTGTGGGACGGCCCCGAGACCATCCCCGGCCGCCCCCAAAGGATCCCCAAAGGGCTGGAAATGCCGGGAATGATTCTGCCTCATCCCCATGCGACAGCTGGGCTGGATCCCGGGGCTCTGCCAGGATATGTAACTGGGGAAACTGAGGCACAGCACGACTACCAGTCCCTCAGACGCCAGCTTGTCCCTCCAGGCTGGTGGCATGGAGGGTCCCAGGGTGCTACCCTCTCCCTGCTCGAGCTGGGGTCCCCGGCATGCCCCGTGGCACCAGCCGGGCCTCATGCTCATCCCTGCTCCCCAGGACCTCTCCCGGAAGGATTGCTTGGAGGCACCCAGCTCCGGCCCAGGGGAGCTGCCCCCCGCCAGCTGCAAGCTCAGCACCAGCCCCAGCACCGTGGGCACCATCAAGCGCCCTACCAGCCTCAGCCGCCATGCCAGCGCTGCCGGCTTCCCCCTCACCGCGGCGGCCCCCAGGGCCGTGCCCAAGGGCCACAAGACCCCCACATCCTACAGCCCCATGGATGGCGGGGAGGGCCTCTTCGTTGACACGGAGGACATCGCCCAGCTGCTGACGGATGTGGGCCGCTTCGCCGATGCCCTGGAGAACCTGCGGGACGTGGTGCTGCATGATGGTGAGTGCCGGGATGTCCCCAGCTCCTGCCAACCCCAGTGCTGCCCACGCAGCTCCAAATCACCGCTCTGGGGACAGCACAGGAGCATCCTCTCCCTGGGGACATACCGGACCCATGGGTGAGGGTCTCTGCCCTGGCCAGGACAGGACTGGGACCCCCAGGGTGCCGTGCAGAGCCGCGGCAGCCACAGGCAGAGGGGTGGTGGGTGGCTGCCGGGAGCTCAGAGCCAGGATAACGCGGCTTCCTGCCTGCACGCTATTTTCATCCGCCTGCTTTCCTGTTTACAGCAGAGCGGTGCCAGCTGCCTGCCAGGGCCCCCCAGAGCCCCACGGGGCACTGGGCATGGCCTCTGGGCCCCGACCCACTGGACCACCCTGACTGGGGCGGCCAGCGTGGGGCTGGGTGGGCTGTGGGGCCGCAGGCAGGTGTCCCTGCCCAAGGAGGTGAAGGGAACCGTGGCAATCTCGTGGTCCCCGTGGTGAGGTGGGGCTGCGGGGGGGGGAGGTCACATGGTGCCGTGTTTTCGGCGCTGGCTTTGCAGACATGGTGACGTGTGCCCGCTCGTTGTGGTAAACGGCAGCGCCCAGCCTGGGGCAGAGGTGCCAATGGCCCCGGCAGCCGGATCCACAGCTGGGCCAGTGGGAACGTGGCTGGGGTCTGTGCTGCCGTGGTGGCATCGCAGGGCAGGAAGGAAACAGCCGAGCCGGGTGGTGACTGTGCTGCTGCTGTGCCCGCTTGCCGTCTGTGATTATCGCTGGACCCGGTTTGGGACAGCCGGGACAGTGCCGTCCCCGAGACAGCACAGAGATGGGGAGATGTTGGGGCTGGCACGCAGGGCTGACCTGCAGGATGCAGCTGTGATTTTGGAGAGTCTGGCTCTGCTCTGCACCCATCCAGCCCTATTCCCAGCCCCGTTCCCAGCCCCGCTGCTATCCCTACTTCCCACTCCGGAAGGGGCCTGGAAACGGGAGAGGGAGCGGAGGAAACCCCTTCCTGACCCCGGGCTGGGGGCTGGGATGGAAGCAGGGTTTGCCCAGCCAGGCGGCAAGCACCAGGCAAGCGCCAGGCTCCCATCCCAGCACTTCCCTACGGGAGGCTCCTCATCTCCTACCAAGGCTGCCGGCACCCAGCCCCAAGCCCCAGCCCTGGCACCGGAGCTGGCGGGGAGCCGGGCTGCACCCCCGGGGCTGGTGGCTGGAGCCCACGGAGAGGACGGTTCCCGGGGAGGGACCCCATGGGATGCGGTGAGCCCGGCTGGATGGGGCACGGCAGCAGGCCAGACCTGCCGCATCCCTCTCGGCGGCTGGGAGTGCCCATCCGGCGGGGAGGAGGGGAAGGAAACGGGGAGGAAATTCCCAAACTGCTTTCAAGGGAAAAAGTTACTACTGAGGAAAAAAATGCCTAAAAGGTTGGGCTGCCCCAGGCCCGCTGCTGCGCCAGGCAGGGGCTGTGTCGGCTGGTTCAGCCGCAGCGGGGACGGGAAGGGAGAGCTGGGGAGGTGCCGGACAAGCGGGATGTGGCTGTGCCAGTCCCAGGGAGCCCCGAAGCCAAGNGGGGGGGGCGGATGGGAGGCTCCGGAGGGCAGGGACATGGGCCAGTGACATGGGGCCGTATTTCAGCCCCCCCTCTCTTGCAGACCCCAACGAGGCCCAGCGGCCCCTGGCCCACGAGTGCCTCGGTGAAACCCTGCGCATCCTGCGCCAGGTCATCAGCAAGTACCCTATGCTCAACACCCTGGAGACCCTGACGGCCGCTGGGACCCTCATCTCCAAAGTCAAGGGTGAGACGACGGGGCTGGGAGCTGTGTTCCACTCCCCTCCTGCCCCATGGGGGGGACATGTGGGGCCTGGGGAGCTCACGGTGGGGCTGCCGGGAGTGGAGCTGCCCCACGGGCTGGCAGAGAGGGCGACAGCATCGACTGCCGCCTTGCCGCGCTTTAGATTTAAGGGCGACGTAGTGTCAGAAATGACAGAGCCCAGATCCCCGCCTGGGGATTTCCAAGCAGGGCCGCAGGAAAAACACTTCAATAATCGGATCCTGCTCCTGGCAGCACCTCGTGTTTATAAGAGTGGGGTCTGTGGAGCCCAGATCCTGGCTGGGGCACCACCTCCTGCCTGCAGTTACGCTAGTGGAGAGGGGGATGGCTGAACTAACCACAGGCTAAGCACAACATTTTGCATCATCGCGCTGCTTCCTGAACAGCAAACAGCAACTGCGAGGGGACAGGAAGCCTCATGGCAGGCGGCGGGAGGTCTGCCGCAGGGTTGGCCCCACACGGGGCTGCGACGGAGCGAGTCCAGGCTGCCCACATCCCTGGGCAGAGGGGTGGGGGCAGATCTCTGCCCACTGGTCCCAGCACCCCGCCGCAGCATGGGCAGAGACGCTGACCCGAAAGATGCCGGGGTCTGCCTGGAAGCGCTGGCTGATGGTTAGCATCCCTTGGCCTGGACGTCTGCCAAGCACTGTCTGTGCCGGTTCCTGCTGCCGCCGGTAGTTCCGCTTTCGGCCGCAGGCGAGAACCCGCCTGGAGGAAGCCATCCTGCCTCAGAGCTGGGGGGCTCTGGAGGGGCCGTAAGACAGTGGAGCAGATCCACAGTCAGCAGCACTTTTCGGGCAGCCCTGGGTTACGGGAGCAACCGGAAACGTGAGCCAAGTGATGGTGGCAGGGAAGTCAGTCCCAGGAGAAATGGGGTCAGGCACAGACCCTGCACTGCACTAGAGAAAGCCCATCATCCGTAGGGACGGTCCTCTTCTCCCCACTGCTCCCTCGAGCCGAACCCAGCCCCAAACCCCGACCCAGCCCCACGGCGGGGCTGAGACCAGCAGGAGCCGGCAGGTCCTTCTCCTGCCCGAGACAGGGACAGGCACTTGTGGTGACAGGGCTCCTGCATTTCCTCATTTCCAGGTTTCCATTACGAAACCAACAATGAGACAGACAAGCGGGAGTTTGAGAAGGCCGTGGAGACCATTGCAGTGTCCTTCAGCAACACGTAAGGGAATTTTGGCCAGCCGTCCCCTGGAGAAGGTCCCCTGACGCACCCCATCACCCTGCCAGGACACATCTCCACCCCTCGCCCCGTCCCCTCGCCCACGCACAGCCCCACACGCGGTGGCCGGTTTGGGGGGTGGTTTGGGGGCTGGAGAGACCCCGCGGGGAGGGCACATTCACTCCTCCTGCCGCTTGCACCTGCAATTCCTCCAGCACTGAGGAGGCACCCCAAAGCCTCCTTGAGCCCACAGGCTCCATCACCTGGCCCCTCTTCAGTGCCGGGCCAAGCTCTGCTCCTCCGCCTGAATTCCCAAGACCGCATCACGTGGAGCTGAGCTGATCCCCACTGGAACCAGTACTGCAGCTCTGACTGCCCCGGCCCTCGCCCGGTCCCTTGGACATGGGTTGGGTGCTGCTGGGTGACAGTCCTGCTTGTCACTGCCCGTCATCCCTTTGCTGAGTGCAGCCATATTCCTCTTGTCACAGCGTGTCCGAGTTCCTCATGGGGGAGGCGGACAGCAGCACCATCCTCTCCATCCCACCCAGCGACCAGAACCAGGTGAGTGCTGCCCGCTCTGCAGTGATGCTGCAGGTCTCGGGATGTGCCGGGGGGCTCTGACCAGGCTCAGGAAGGGTGTGGGGTTCTCAGCTCACCCCAAGCCCAGCAGAGCTGTGTGTAGGCTTTGCCTGCTTGGTCCCGTCCTCACCACCATCCCAAGGAGGCGAAAAGCCACCTGACAGCTCAACCTAAAGAGCAAGGTGGCTCGGGAAGGGATGGAGCAGCTCTGCCAACAGAGACAGAAAGCAGGGCTCTGGTTGCTCTCCGTAGATCTGCCCTGGTCTGGTGTGAGCACAGACCAAGGTATTTCTCCAGTGACATTCCCGGTAGCTTGTGGCATTCCTGTAGGGCCACGGGCTGGGCACAGCAGACTTCCAGCAACAGCAGAAAGGCTCCAGTAGCTCTGGGTTTCTACCTCCCTTCCATCCGCCAGCTCCTCCAACTACTTCCCTTCCTCTTGTCTGATCAGTCCCTTTTCTTTCCCAATTCCCAAAGTCTATGGAGAGCCTCTGCGGGGGGATCCCTGGGCCTGGAGGAGAAGGCGTGCCTTCGGGCATGGAAAGCTATGACACAGGTAAGCAGGCAGAGTCTTGGTGGAGGGTCTGGGGTCGCGGGATACCCGGCTGAGCAGACCGGCCAGCAGGAACCGGCATCTTCCCCGTCGCTGCCACAGTTCTGAGCCGCACACGGCACCTCGGCTGAGAAAAGTCAGCAGAGCTGCCAGCAGGACACCAGTAGAGCACGATGCCGGCACAGATACGGGGAGGTTTGCACTGAAAGCTCACGGAGCTTGCAGGGGTGAGCTGGGCTGTCCTGGGCTTTTCCCAGCTGTTCCAGTGCTCCTGGGAGCTCAAAGGCATTTGGAAGGAGCGGGTCAGGGAACACAGTGGCCGCAGCACGTTCAGTGTCTCTCCTGTCTTTCTTCCCACACCTTCCCCTTCGTCCCATCACAGGCCGTCCTCTTGCCGAGGAAGTGGACGTGATGCTGCAGCGCTGTGAGGGGGGGGTAGACGCCGCCCTCCAGTACACTAAGAACATCTCCAAGTACATGAAGGACCTCATCGGATACCTGGAGAAAAGGACCACGCTGGGTGAGACGGGGAGGATGGCGGGTGGGTCCTGTCTGGGAGGGGCTGAGCTCCATCACAGCAGCATTGGAACAGGTCAAGGTCCTCTACGATCAGCGAGGCTGAGGGAGTCAGACACTGCAAGGACAGTAGTGAACGTCATTCCTGACGTTCCTCATTTGTTTTTCAAAAGGAACCCAGTCAGCGGGGAAATCCTGGTGTCTCACATGTCTTTTCACTTCTGACCTTTTTCTTCCAGAGATGGAGTTTGCCAAAGGGCTTCAGAAGATGGCAAACAGCTGCAAGCAGACCATCAGTCAGGAGGTAAGTCCACGTGTCCCTAAAGCCACCCAGCGTCCAGGCTGCTGGGCTGTATCAGGAGCAAGTAGCCCTGGAGAGGTCATTTTGCACGACCCAGCTTTTTTTTGGCAAAATTCCTGTGCCCAAAGCAAAGCACAGCAAAGCATAATGCCAAGACCCTGCAAGACCTCCTCCATCCGTAGCCGATGTTTCTGTCTGGCCCTGCTGGGTGTGCTGAGCCTCTCGCTCTTCTTCCCCGAATGCGGCACTGGAGGATGCGTCTCCTTTGGTTGACGCTGCCGGGGCTCAGGGCCACGCGTTTTCTCGTTTCTCAGACCAACATGCCTTTCCTGTCCATCTACCTGCTGGCCCTGGAGCAGGATATGGAGCACGGGACGTCGGTTCTGCAGGCTGCCAACACGCTGCAGCACCAGACCTTCCTCCAGGTGAGAGGATGAAAGGCCACCTCAGGAGGGTCTTCCCTGCGCCGGGCAGCAAGGGAGCCGGGTTGTCTCCTCGGTCCTTCTTCCACAGGCAGCTCATTCAGAAACTGGAATCCAGTGGCTGCTCGGCTCAGCCGCTGCTCAGGCTCCGCATTCCCCAGCTTTGCTCTGGCCTCAGCGGATCGATGAGCCCAAGCTCTCAGGCAGCTGCCGGGTCCATCGAGGGGTTAGATACAGGGTCTAGGAGAAACCCCCCAAGTCTGGCAAATCAAACAGCACCTCCTCATCGATCTTCGCCTCACCTGAGGCCTCTCTGCTTTCCCACCTTCCCCCACCAGCCCAGACCGAGCTGCACCCATCTCCCAGGGAGAGCCGCTCTCCGGAGCTGTTTGCCAGAGAGGGAATTGCCGTCCTGCCGTTGCAGAGAGTGGCTTTTCCTTAGCTCAGTCTGGAGGAAAACTGCATCTGGCACTTCCCAGGCTGCAGGTTCTTGCCCATGAGACAAACCCTCCCTGCAAGCGAGTCCAGATGTGCTGGGGAACGACAACAACCGCCACAGGGAACTTCTCCTCGTAAAGCCTTTTGCAAAGGGAAGAGCAGTGAGCGTTTAGCTCAGATCACCGTGGGGGTTGTTTCTCCCTCCTGATTCAGCCGCTAACAGTGAGACGCCTTGAACATGAAAAACGGAGGAAGGAGATCAAGGAGCAGTGGCACCGGGCGCAGAGGAAACTGGTGAGTAGCAGACACGCAGCACGGGCTGGGGTTGCACTGCCCGAGCCCAGTCTGGAGTACGTTCCCCTCTGAGGAGTTCCCTTCTGAGGATGCTGGACTCCTTGTCCCTCTCCAGTAGTGTTAGGCGCTTCATCCGAGGGTGCCTCTGCTGTGCTGGGGGACGCTGGAGAAATGCAGGGCCCTGGGGAGCTTGCGGGAGATAACGATCTCCTCGCAGAGTTCAGTCCTCACCTTGGGTTGCTGTTTTCGTTGGCAGCAAGAGGCAGAGGTCAACCTGCGCAAAGCCAAGCAGACATACATGCAGCGCAGCGAGGAGCACGACAAGGCCAAGTACATGGCAGTGAAAGCGGAGGAAGAGCAGCAGAACACCACCAGCAGCATCACGACCAAAACCCTGGACAAGAAGAGGCGGCTGGAAGAGGAAGCCAAGAACAAGGTGGGAACATGACAGCTCTGGACTCGGGCTGAGCATCTGTCTGGGAAGAACCTTCTCACTCCTTGCTGTGCTAGCACAGCAGCGGACTGAACGGAGCTCCCTGCGGATCCTCAGAGGCGGTGCAGGAATGCCTAGAGGAACGGAGTCCAAGTGCAGAAAGCTGCTCTCCATGTTCTCCTCCCCTATGAACTGTTTCTGTGTCTTGCTCTCCCCACTCTCAGGCAGAAGAGGCGATGGCCACGTATCGGACCTGTGTGGCGGATGCAAACACCCAGAAGCAGGAGTTGGAGGATACCAAGGTGAACTCCTTGCGGCAGATCCATGAAGTGATCAAACAGAGCGACCAGGTCATCAAGATGGTGAGTGGGGTTTGCTTGGGATGGCCCCCAGGGCAGGGGGTGGCCGTACCCCGCTCAGGAGAGGTTCAGAGCTGCCTCCCCAGCAGACCTGGCTCAGCTGCTACTATTTCAGATGAGGTCTAGGTGGAGGTAGAACTTTCTTTGCTCCCTTGCGCTCTGAAAAGCCAAGGCTGAAAGCTGCAGACCAAGCACCGATCTGTGCTCCTGATTTCTCCTCTAACCTGGAGCTCCTTGTCTCTCTCTTCCTTGTACGTCACCTCACAAAGCTCCCATCCTGATTTCCTCTACGTTCTTTTTAGGCCACGATCTCCTTCTACCAGATCATGCACATGCAGACGGCTCCGCTGCCCGTCAACTTCCAGACGCTGTGCGAGAGCAGCAAGCTCTACGACCCCGGGCAGCAATACGCCTCTCATGTCAGGCAGCTGCAGCGCGGAGATGAACCCGACATCCAGTACGACTTCGAGCCCTACGTGTCACACAACGCCTGGTAGGAAAGGAGAGGGGGAAATTGTTCCTGGTTTACAGTCTTCTTCTCTGTCGCTGGCAACCTTCCCCCGGGCTGGCACTGCGCTCCCCTGCAGAAAGCAGCGTGCTTTCCATGGGCCTGAAGGCAGCTCCCACTGGGAAAGCTGGGGCTGGACCGGCTGGGAATTCCCCTTGCGTCCTCTCTGACGGATGAGACAGGCCAGGTGGTATTTAGGAGAGGCTTGTAAATCCCAAGACAGGTGGATAGCAGCCATGACTAAGGTTTTCAAGTGTCCTTCCTTCTCATCCACTCGGATGTTCCCTTTTCTCCTTCTTTCTGCCCGCCAGGTCCCCCTTTACTCGGACACGGAAAGGCAGCTTCAACACCAATGACTTCTCAACGAACACCGGCGCTGACGGGGCCGGGCTGCCCAAGGACGGGACTGTCTCTGAGGGAGGGGCAGGAGCCAAGGAGCAGCAGAGCGGAGCCGTCGCAGCCGAGCGGAGAGGTGAGCCCAGAGCCGAGGAGCCTCTGCACCGCCGTCCCCACGGCACCTGCGTCCCACCGGTCAGGAGCGAAGCAGGACCTCCGTGGTGCCGAGGAGGCTTCTCTTTGCAGCAGAGGGGACAGGCTGGAAGCCTCACAAACTCAATTTCCTGAAGGACACGAAATCAGATCTATGGGTTCTTTTGCTTTTGCTTTTGCTTTTGCTGTCTAGCGCTACCTCGCAGACCATTCCCCATCTTCCCATCTCTTCTTTCCCTCGCTGGGTGTGTTACTGAAGGCATCACAACCCCACCAGCCCCTTCACCAGCCTGGCAACAGGAAACCAAGCAGCTTCCTTCACTATTTTAAGTGTCCCCTCCGCCACAGTCCAGGCTGTTCTCCCGTGTTTCTCTCCTGAATGCAGGAAGCGATCTCAAATGGACTATGTATGTTCCTCTGCAGGTGGGAGGGGACACCAGGTCCACAAATCCTGGCCATCCTCCGTTACTGAAGCTGACAGCAGCCTGGATTCCAACGCAGGTAGGTACCAAAACCAGCCCAGGGCCGGCAGCGCTTCCCCTTCTAGTACAGTCAGCCCTAAAACCAGCCTCGGAGTCAGGCAGGACCTGGCACTTTTTTTTTTTTACCTGCCTTGTAATACACTGTGTGGTAAATAACTGCTCTCATCCCAATCTCCGACAGGCTGGGTGGGGTGGGATGGGATGGGATGGGATGAGATGGGGGACCACTGAACCTTTAGACTCTGCTGCAGGGCGCTGTACGGGCATGCACAGCCCCTGGGAGCTCCCACTTTCCCATTTTCTGCAGAGCTCCCCCGGCAGCAGAGCACACGACTGTTTGCTGTGGGAACGGGCCACGGGCAGCAGAGCGCACGCAGAAGAGAAATAGCTTTGCCGGGAATCTCACCGGCTTCTGGGTTGTCTTTTGACAGGTGAATTCAGCCAAAAACTCCAGCGGTTGTCTTCCAACGGCACCATGTCCTCCAGCGAAGAGCTGGAGAAGGATGAGAACGCCACCCCCTTTGAGCAGAGTACGTGGCAGCGTGGGAGGTGACGCGGTGCTCCCGCTGCGCGCCCGCACGCCATGGCAAAGCTAAGACGGGTTGACTTTTCCCAAATCCATTAGTTCTGGAGGTAAACTGAACAATTGCTGGGAAATAGCTGACAGGGACCCCCTGAGGAACCCAAGAGCGTTTCCTTTACTGTAGGGCTGAGCTCTGCTCAAACCAGTGGGAACAGATGAGCCAGGGCTGCACGCCTCAGCGTACGGGTCATTCGCGATGTCACTAAAGAACTCGTGCATCCGCCGGCTGTCTGCTCTGTGACAGTGACCCACTGCTCAGGCTTTGCCTCCCCTTACCTCCTCTGGAGCTGGGTGCAATTGCATTTCTTTTTCTTCTGCTCGTAGGCATCAACGGCATCACTCCAGAGATGACAGCTCCAACGGGGCCCTTCCGAAACATTGGCTTATCCAAGGCCGCCCAGACTCATCGGCTGAGGAAGCTCCGCACCCCTTCCAAGTGTCGGGAGTGCAACAGCTACGTTTACTTCCAGGGAGCAGAATGTGAGGAGGTAAAGCTGGGAGAAGTGGGAAGAGAGCTCAGCAGGTGGAAGGGATGGCGGATATGTCCTGTGAGCGGGGTGACCTCCCCTCTACCTACGCACGGTCCTGCGATTCGCTCCGTCCTCAGACGAGAGCCACGTGCTCTGCAGCGGCACATTGCGGGCAGCTTTGCAGCAGGGTGACGCAGGTTTGCTGTAGACGCACACGTGATCAAAACCATGGGTGTAACCACAGCCAGGATGGCCAAGGGCCCTGCAAAAGCAGAGGTCCCAGCATGAACTTTCGGGCAGGACTACCTTAGCCCCGCTTTGACCTGTGTTTAGGAAGACGTTCCCTGCTGTTGCTGCTTTTTTTTTTTCTTTTTTCCCCCAGTTCTGGGTCTGGTTCATACTCCAGTGTGGCTTGGGGACTGTCCCTCTGAGACAGGTCAATCATTCCCAGGGCTAAGGAGGGCTTGACCCCATGGCTGCGCTGTGCAGAAGACGTGATCCCCGGTGACTTGACCAACAGCGGCCGTTGGGAACACGCTGCTCAAAACACCTGCCCTGTGCTGCTTTGGGGAGGGGTCCATGTGCTTGGTCCTGCAGTGTCTCCAAGAAAGGCTTTTTTCCTGTCTGCCGTCTCGCTCCTCGTTCTCGGAGCGATGTCTGGGGTCTCTCTTCTGGGTCCCTTGGCTGCCCTTGGCTGCCCTTCTGCCTGACACACAGTGCTGTCTCCCAGCTCCACGCACTTCCCCTGTGTTTTCCAGTGCTACCTGGCCTGCCACAAGAAGTGTCTGGAAACCTTGGCCATCCAGTGCGGGCACAAGAAACTCCAAGGGAAGCTACAGCTTTTCGGGCAAGACTTCACAAAGGCTTCTCAGAGTAGCTCAGATGGCATCCCCTTCCTCATCAAGAAATGCATTTCTGAGATTGAGAAGCGGGCACTGAAAACCAAGGTGACGCACTTTCTCTTCCCTCTTCTCCAGCTAGGCTGGCTCAGCTGCCTTCTCTCGAAACACCCTTCTGCCTTGGTACGAAAACCAACAGACTCATTTTTCAGATTACTGGAGGCACAAAGCCAGAAAGCCCCACGTGATAACTTGGCCCTGGTAGCTTAAACTCTGCCATTGGAAACTCACTTCTCTTGCCTCCCTCTTTCCTATGAAACAGGGGCAGTAACATCTGAGCGGGAAGGGGATGTCCCGAAATGACTTCTGAGAGGGATTTCCAGCCCCAGAAGGAGAGGGTGGCAGCTAGAAGCTCACTGTCTCATGCAAACATGAAGAGAAGCATCTCTCCTCACTTCAACTCCACTTTTCTCTCTTTCACAGGGCATCTACCGAGTTAATGGTGTCAAGACCCGCGTGGAGAAGCTTTGCCAGGCATTTGAGAATGGGAAGGAGCTGGTGGAGCTCTCCCAGGCCTCCCCCCACGATATCAGCAACGTCTTGAAGCTCTACCTGAGACAGGTCAGGGGCTGGTGGTACCTTCTGCTGGGGGGAGGCAGGGGAGAGGTGCTCAGAGGATCGAACTTCCCGACCCAAACCTGGTTTCACCGAGTCATCTCTGGCAGGAGTAATTCTGCACAAATTGGGCTTGGTAACTGCAGGGCGGTTGGGGGTGCTGAGGGGTCCCTCCTACAGCACCATGTGTACGAGTAGGGGAGAACGTGCTTGCTGCCCCTGCTCCAAGCTGACTGTGGGTTTCCCGCTCTCGGTGAGCCCTCGCGCAACTCGCCGCTGTTGCTTCGTGTGGCGAAATGCGGCGGCATTTGTATCCACAGAAAAACAACATGCAGAACCGCCAAATCCTCCCTCCCCCTTTGCAATTGGGGAACCAGGTACACGAAAAGGGAAGCGATCCTGCAAAGGTCCCTCCTGACGGCAGAGCCGGGGCTGAGCTCACGTCTCCCTGGGCAGGGCTGTGTCCCTTGGGTTGTCCTGCGGTGGGCTCAGCCGAGTGCTGTGCCCTGCTCGCAGCAGTTCTCCACCCCCAGCGAACACCAATAGGGAAATTCAAAAACTGGCAGGGCAAACGGCATCACCCACATCCTCCAACAAGCCACAAGGCAGAAGGAGAGGAAGCAGCTTCTTCACACTGCAGCCGTGCTGCTTAACTCTTTAGTGCTGCCTTCCTTGGAGGGCTGGTGTAACTCCACAGAAGGGCTCCTCTGCGTTAACTTGGGAATCAGGCTCAGCTCAAGAACCTTGTCCCTTGGTCCCCTGCACAGAGAGAAGGGCTCTGAGCTGCCTCTGTTCCTCCAGAGAAGAAAAGCAGAGTGGAAAGAGGAAGAATTAGTCCTGAGCCACAATCCAACACCTCACTGCAGAGAAATGGCTTTAGTGTCCCTTTAGTGTCCCTCCGTACGAGAGCTGGAGGGAGCCCACGCTGCTGTAAGAGGCAGCCTGTCCCCCAAACCAGCTGTTTAAGCCGCTCTGGAAACATTGCCAGCCGTGCAAAACCACCAATTAGTTAACACGCTGCTCTGGCTGCTTCACCCAAACTTCAAAGCAAGAGTTTCCACCCAACCGCAGCCCCACCTTTGCTGCAGGCTGTGCTGGTTGCATCCTGCCTTCTGCACCCCAGAACGATCTCCATCCTGGCCTCTTCCTAACCACCTCCTGTCTGCCCACCCCGGGCCAGGGCTTTTCTCAGGGAAAAAGAGAATCCCTTAGCATTGACCCAGAGGAACCCAGCAGTGGGGAGCACATGCTGCTTTTTGCTTGAACTTCACAGGTGCTAATTGGCTAGGACAAAGGTTGGGTTTACAGAAGTCAGGAGATGGATAAATACACATTACCTTCTGGGTAGCACGCTTTGGAAGCACTGGGGATGTTTCTTTGCTGTAGAAAGGCCCCAGGTTTCCTCAGCTCAGCAGCACGGGACAGGTTTAGGTCTCAGGGAGGGGGTGAGCGTCCCCCCAGGACCAGGAGGGACGACTCTCCAGCACCCATCTTCCCCTCCCCGTTCTCACTCACAGCTGCCGGAGCCCATTATGCCCTTCCGCATGTACAACGAGCTGATGGGGCTGGCCAAGGAGAGCTTACAGGGCGGCGAGGCCAAGGGCAAGAGCGGAAAAGGGGGCCCTGAGCTGGTGGACAAAGGAGCTGACACGGACAAGATGGTGGTGAACCTGGTGCTGAAGCTGAAGGAGCTGTTGAAGGAGCTTCCCAGTGAGAACATGGCCACGCTGCAGTACCTCCTGCAGCACCTGAGAAGGTGAGAAGGGCAGGTCCAGACCCAGCACGGGTGCTGGGGCACCTTCCCTTTCTTCCCTGGGGTGGGAAGGTAGGTGCAGCGTCCCCACTGGACCAGGCTGGTGGTGGGGACGGCCCAGCCCTTCCCGGCAGCGGGGAGGTGGATCCGGAGCTGCAGCTCCTTCTGTACTGCTCACGAAGCTCTTGTGTGCCGCGAGAGGGGACTCCTATGCTGCCAGCCCAGCATCTCCTGCCAGCCCTGCCTGTCCACCCATCCCTTCTCCCCTCCTGCCAGCCTGCTCGCTCTCACAAGTTCCTCTGCCTCCTTCCCAGGATCGTGGAAGTGGAACAAGACAATAAGATGACCTCAAGCAACCTGGGCATCGTCTTTGGGCCAACGCTGATGCGCCCAAGGCCCACGGATGCCACCGTTTCCTTGTCCTCACTGGTTGATTATCCCCACCAAGCTCGCATCATCGAGGCGCTGATCATCTTCTATTCGACCATCTTTGAGAACAAGGAGATCATGGTGCTGGCCACAGGCAGCGCGGAGGAGGCAGCCAGCTCCTCCAACCTGGTAGGAGTCTCTGGAGCACCCTTAGGGGATGCAGAGCCGACCAAACCAGCCTGCTTGTGCTTGCAACCTGGAGCGGATCAGCCGGGGCAGACCCTCCTGCAGCCCCAACACCCCCCACCCCTCTCCTGACCGGTGCCCCAGCCCTGTGCTCTGCCGCCCGCGTCGCGGCAGTGACGTTCCCCATCTCTGCAGTGCCACGTGATGGTACAGGGCCGGCCAAGGCTGTTGCCCTTCTTTTAGGAAACTCGCCTTTGTCACGTCCCCACGTGCATCCCCACCCCACTTGTGAGGGATTTTCTGCCCCAAAAGAACGGTGAGACGGGCAGGGGGTGGGAGGACGGCGCCTAAGCACTTTTCCACAGGGACAAAAAGACGGCATTTCTTCAGTGAACGTTTTCTAGAGCCCTGTCTCAGGGCATGAGAAAGTTTTCTCCTCCTCCATGCCCTCACCACTGCACCTCTTCCTTCCAGGCCAACACAGGCTCCCAGCCCACAGCTCCTCCCGGCAGCATCCCCTACCTGGAGCTGCCTTCGGAGAAGGGCAATTTGCGTTACAGCGCCGACTCATTCGCAGGTAAGTGAAAGGCACCCGGCGGTTCCTCCCCGGTGGGCACAGCTCTCTCGGGAGGCACGAGGTACGTCGCTAGTGGCAATAACACGCAGCCCTTCCCCTCTCCTGAAGACCACAAGTTTGCTGAGCAAAGCTCCTGCTGGTGCCGTGGTGCTGGGCGAGAGCGTAACACAGGGCTCCCTCTGTCCCGCAGAGTCTGGCAACCGCTCCGTTGACTCCGACTCCGAGCTGGAGGACGGCGGGGAGCTGCTGGCCACCGCAGACAGGAGCCCCCGCACCCAGCTAACCAAACAGGAGAGCGAGACCAGCACAGACGAAGCTCAGTTCTGCGACGATGGGAGCGAGGGGCAGTGGAGCCGGAGCTGCAGCGTGGGCCAGTCGGACACGGAGGGTGCCGCTCCCCGCTGCCGCAGCCCCCCGGGAGAAGAGCAAAGCGATGCAGAAGAATACCCCGAGAGCCGCCTTTCTGCTGCCAACACGGACTACAACACGAACTAGTCCAACACCGTATCCACGCTTGCTGCTGCCCGGCATCTGGCAGCCAGGTGCCAAGACGGCCGCGAGCAACAGCCCCGGTTTAATCTAAGCCACCGAACAAAACCACCACGGACGCTGGGACGGGGCGAAAGGGTGAAACCCAGAAACTACCCGAGCCTAGTGACTCACAGAGCTGCAATGTCGAGGGGTGAGGAGGGACAGCATGGGGCCACGGGCAGCTCGGGGGGGTTTGGTGTGTCAGCTGCAGGCAAGGCCTCGCTGGTTTGTGGCTGGAGCTTTCACACAAAACCCACGAGCCCCTGGGCTCCCAGCAGGGAAAATTAGGTCAGTTTGCCTCGTCTGCTGGGAGCCCCTGTCCGGTCCAGCACCTTTCTTGGAAAGGAGCTGAAGCAGGACAGACCCTTTGCTTGCTGTTCAGGACTGGGAAGGAACTCAGGGCTTTGCCATGCCCACACCAGGTCACAGCCTTAATTTTTGTGATGCTCCCTAATCCTATGTCTCTGCTGCGAAAACTGAGACGGGGACTCAAAAGGATCCGATTGTCCTCGCTGGCTGCAGCTGCCGGGAGGTGACACAGGAATTGTTCCCCACACCGGGCAGGAGAAGGGCTCTGCAGCCAGGCACGGACAGACAGACAACGGCGAGCACCACGCGTGCAGGCTGGCTCTGCTGGCCCAGGCAACAGCTCACTGGGAAGGGACGGCACGGTACTGGTTTCTGCGTAGTCGGATGGAAGC
Organism: Aramus guarauna; assembly: GCA_013400195.1. Taxonomy (NCBI): domain Eukaryota; kingdom Metazoa; phylum Chordata; class Aves; order Gruiformes; family Aramidae; genus Aramus; species Aramus guarauna. Next base: position 11,247 of record VXBL01005765.1, on the reverse strand, counting down.
CACCTGCACCATCTTGCAGAGAGCCAACCTCAGCTTCAGGGCTGCGGCTGCACCATTTGCCAGTCCCTGCAAGGTACATTTATCACTTATAACTGACTGTACCAGACCCCCAGAGTCCAGCAATGAATTTACTGCCCCAGCACCTCTAAGCAACGCAGGACTCCACGAACGACGTGCCTTTCCTGGCTCGGCTGACAAGGGTTGCATTGCTGCTTGTATTTATGGGCATTTTTCTACTTGGCAGGAGCAACCCACAGCTGGGGGCAAGCTCAGGGGACAGGTTTTCCCGGCTGCAGGGGCCTGAGCACTGCCTGATCTCTCAGGGATTACTTGTTTTTTTTGGATAGAGATTTGGTCTCCAAAAATCTAAGCTGCAAATCCAGGACTACAGCTCTTCTCTTCCAGCCGGCCCCGAGATGGGGCTGGGCAGAGAGCAGGTCACCGAGGGGAGATGCCTCCTCCTCTTCCTCAGGACCACCACGGGCCGAGTCGAGTCACAGGCCCTGCTGGTGTAACAGGCTTTATTTTATTTTATTCTTTTTTTTTTTGATAAAGAGATAACCCTTCAATATGAATCTACTACCTCTGCTGGCAAAGGAACTCGAAGGGTTAAACAAGACCAGCCAAAGTATTTTTTAAGGCTGAGACTTTTCTGCACTGAAGCGTAGAGAAACAAGTAGATTTTAAGCTTAGAGCTGGAAACTGTTTCCTTCTGTTGCCCTTCTTGTGCCGGAGCTCCGTTCCTGCCGTCACTGCTGAGCGTGGGACCCTCAGCCGGGGAGAGCACGCAGCGAGCAAAGACCAAGAGCTGCCGGCCAGGGCCAGATGCACACGGGCATCTCACACGCAAGCAACTTGCAGCCCGCAGCTCCTAGGAAACCATGCAAATCCGCAGCAGTTTCCTAGAATTAGCCAGACCCTTCCTCGGTGCAATGCCGACGCCAGACTCTCTTGCTCTGTCTGCTCACGTGTTGAGTCTTACCGCTCCAGGTCTGGCGGGTGCTCCAGGCAGCTCGCCGGCCGCAGAAGCCAAGCGAGTGATGCTGAAGACACACCGAGTGCGGTTCAGGGGTTACAGACACCTTGTTACAGTCGAACTGGGCAATCGACCCAGTTTGACCCCTTAAAGGATGAGATTCCGGCACCTAAAGGATGAGATTCCAGCACCAGGCAGAGCCTGGGCATTACGCTTCCCAGCACTCTCCAGGACTAATTGGAAACGTGTCTTGGCATTGAAGGTTAAAGGTACACAAACCCAAAGTTAATTTACAGCAAACAGTTTATAACTGAGCCAAAGAAGAGCTAGAGATAACTTTGGGACATTCAGCTCTGCAGCTCTTCAGTTGGTTGCATTTTTCCAGCGGGTCATTTCCATGGTAGCGAGAGGAACAAGGCCAACTGCCCTCTCCTGCTGCCACGGACGGTACCACGTGTGTGTGTGAGGGTGCGTGAGTGCGAGTGAGGGAAGGGACAAAAGATAAGCTTGAGCTTCACGAGGTAACAGTCACCCTTCTAATTGTGTATTAATTCAGCATGGAGAAAGTCAAGCGTGTTTGTTACGACATGCCTGTACTGCTGTACGAAGCTGTGTTACGTATTTTGCTGTGTTCAGATTGACATGCTTCAAAAAAAAAACAAAACAAAAAAAAATTTCAGTGTGTTCTAACCTGTTTGTCCTGGAGATCAGTCTTCCAGACTCGTGCGCCCACGACTGCAGGAGGCTGAGCACACCAAGTATTTCTAGCAAGTAAACTGAAGTTTAAAACCCTCAAGAGACCTGGAACAGATTAAAATGAAAGCGACTGGGGGGTAGTAAGTGACTCTCCAGTGCGATGTCTGAACAGCGGGCTCTGAAAACAAGGGCCAGAGGGTAGAACAGACAAGGTAAGCAGCGAGGGAAGTCTGAGCTGCAGCGTCAAAACTGCATGAAAACAGCTGGATCAGAGTTCTGCGGGGTGAGCTCTCAGCTCAGCCGTGATGCAGCATGGATATTCCAAACAGGAAGGAGAAACACGGGAACTCACAAAGCGCAGACGGCTTTGGTGCGGAGAGAGGCTGAGAAATATAATGCCCTTGAGGAACAGCAAGAATACAAAGCTTTATTAAAAATAATATCCTATAAAATAAGAGGAAAGCAAAAGCCTTTTTCCATTCGCTTCTTCCCTGCATGCTTCAGTTGCTTCAGGCTACTTCCATGGCTTGAGTCCTTAACGAAGGGTCAGAGGTTACAGCAAAGTCCATGCCGGAAAACACGGAATTGGGCCACGTAACACAACAGCAGGGACTTTTCTTGGCCACCTCTGAAAGGCAGACGCCTCAGTGCCTGTAAATTGCCGGTGGGTGGGAAGACCGGGAGGTGTCACACAACTCTTCCACACCTGGAAGAAAGGAAGTGGGGACGTGACCCACCTCGCACCCCCTCGGCAGCCCGCTCTTGAGGCCAAGCCCCGCTGATGCCCACACCACCGACGGGCACGTCCCGAACACAGGCACCAGTGCAAAAGACTGATTGATTAAGCCTTGCTCTGGTCTGTCCTCTCACTAACAGCTCCCTCCACAAACAATTTAAAGTTTTGAGATAATCTTTTCCTGCGGGGGCAGCTCAAGTCAATCCCGGAAAACCCCAGCGTAATTTCAGGGCACTGCTCAAAGCTGGAGGGTTTCGTACTCCGCCTTACCCGGCAGCTCCACGCTACTGCACCAGCCTGTAGGTGATGTAGCGGCCCGCGGTCTCACTTGGTCTTATGATCTTCACTACCTAGAAGGCCGACAGAAGGAACTCGTGAGGGAGAGAAGCTGACGCCAGTTTCCCCAGCAGAGCTTCCCCGCCCAACGCAGGCGCAGGCCCGGACAGCGTGGCCGTACACAGCGGCACTCAGCAGCTACAGATGCCGGCGCCAAGTTCCCGCTTCAGCTGGTGCGGCGTGAAAACGTCACCCACCGGCGCGAGGGGACGGGGAGACCGCAGAGCGTGGGGCTGGCGTCACATCTGCTGCCTGTTACCAGTGGGTTCAGCAGGCAGCCGAGGCGGCTCTGTCCTCGCTAGAAGTCTGCTCAGCTCACGCACGGCGGCGCCTAACCCACAACAGCTTTTACGTTTGAAAGAGAGACCTTTCCCATCTCCAAGTGTTCTGAAATGCCAACGGATCTCTCCTCCCTGCCCTGCCCACAGGGAATTGTTCCCCGAGTCCACTCTTCTCTTACCTGACCACGCTTTATTCCAAAGTACCGTGCCACGGGATCCCCGGCCTGTATCCTCGGGAGCTGGTTCTCTCTCAGCTTACTGAGCAGGGAGTCAAGGAAAGGGTCCCCCCGCAGAACGCACCACTGGCCCAGGCGCCCCTTTGACAGCACGGCTCGCGGCTGCACCCCTTTTCAGCCCAAATCAAGCGTGCCTCACACCCAGGCCGGGGGGGGAAGGAACAAACAAAGGATACTATCGGGCCAGTAGCTCCGTTACTTCTTCCTTTGTCATGACCACGTGCTCTGGGACCAACTGTAAACAACAGGGGAGAGATTGTCCGTTTAGAAAATCAGAGAAAGCAACCGGCTCCTCACAGCGGTGGGAAGTGCAACTCGTTTGTAAGGAAGAAACCTACAACCGTTGGCCCAGCCCGACTGTCCAGCCCACAGAAGGTCTCTAGGAACAGCTCAAGCCACAGCTCAGCACTGAGAACTGATCATCCCACACTCGCCGCACCGCCTGACGCTGCTCACCTCGTGCTCCGTGATGTTGATCAGAAGCTCCTGCTGCAGGAACTGCTCCAGGATGTATTTGGGAGCCATGTCTACTAGGGACTGAAAGGGAAAGGTCTGTTAGACGGCCGTGCCGCTCTGGGACAGCCCTGCCTGCGCTCCCATCCGCTCCTCAAGGAACACCAGTCACTGCCAGAGTGGGGTCACTGCCCTTGTGCTCACACGGAGACAGCTACGCAGGCAAAGAATGCGCAGGCAAACATCCCCTTTTCTCTCACCAGCCCCTGACTACTCAGCTGCTCTTCTGCAACCAGAACCAGCTGTTCCAGTTAAATACACTCACACGTGTTAAGGTACGACAGGCTTTAGCAAAAGATTTTATCCAGAAGGAAACTCCAGGCTTTTATCTACCTAACGCAGCACCGAGAGACAAGACAAGCAAAGCACCAATGGCCCACAGCACCCCGGCTCTCCTGCCTTCCTCTGCGGTTCTTTGTACCTGCTTGGCTGATGGGGTCATGCCCTGCTGCACCACGATCAGCGCCCGGGTGATGTTCTCCTCCTGCATCCTCTGGCAGTACATCTTGATCGTCTTTATCCCGACCTTGGGCTCCTCTGGGAAAGGCGTCAGTGGGGGTTACAGAGCCGCCGCTCCCCGTTACCCCCCTCGGCAGAGCCGTCTCTCCCACCCACGCCAGGAGCAGGCCGGCCCGGTGCCGGAGCAGGCTCCGCTCACCCGGGAAGAAGACGAACATCTGGTCGGTGGGGTCGTCGTTGTGAGCCACCAGCACCGTCAGGTCGGTGCGCCGGGGCCGGCCCTCGCTGGGCTTGTCACCGAACTGCGCCTTGAACTCCTCCAGCGTCTGGTCCAGCTCGTCCTGGGTCACCAGGTAGCCCCGGTCGTGGCAGAGCTGCCGAGAGCGCCCTCGGGTCAGGCGAGGCGACCCGCTCCCCTGCTCTGGCGGGGGCCTGCGGACAGGCCGNAGGCGGCAGCGGGGCAGCCGCGGGGGGGGGCCTCGGCCGCGGGGGCTCCTGGGAGATGTAGTCCGGTGCCGGCCGCCTCGCTCCGGGGAGGGTGGGGGTCCCTCTCCTGCAGCCGGAGCCGTTCCNCCCCCCACCGGGCCCCGGCCCCGCCACCGCCCGCACCTGCATGATGGTCTTACGGATCTTCCACAGCCGGTACGTCTCCTCCTCATCGTCCATGGCGCCCGCCGCCCGCAGCCCCCCGAGCCGCCCGCGCTAATGCCTGCGCTAATACCGACAGGCGGCGCCGGG
>VXBL01005763.1:0-14714 GCA_013400195.1 Aramus guarauna | reverse complement strand
GGGCCTAAACCACGTCAAGCATCCACCTTAGCAAGTGCTTAACCCTTTTGTTACAGATCTCCATTTCTGTCTTTGGGCCTTCAGTCTTGGAAGATGCTTGGTTTTTTTCTTAGAGACATTTCCACGCTGAAAAGGAATGATGGTTTATGTTATGCTCTCCTTTGCAGGAGCAATAACCATACAGTGTATAGCAAATGGACTCCTCAGAACCTCACCTGTTGAAGCCCTGAAGTTTGATTAATTGCCCTTTAGTATCTCTTTGTGTCATGCATTGCTCACTATGTAATAGATGAGCTATTATTCTGGGGTGACCTAACCTTTCATTACTGGGAGTTGAATGTCTGGGATGTGTTAAGTGGATAGTCACAGCTCTTGTGTCTAAGTGTTGCTATACTGCACTGAAATTACTGTAGTGGATGGTGCTTAACTATAGCTGCAACTTCACTTAAAGGCTGCTTAATCAGTCCCCTTCATCTCCTGTGTCACTCTAAGTCTCCAACAGAAAAAGGTGATGGCTAGCTGAGTTCATCCTGAATGTCAGAATTGGCCTCATGAATTGCTATTTAGCTAACTGTACCATATATATGTATATGACAGTTGTGGGCTAGTGTCTGTCTGACATCACTGCCCAGATCCCAGGCCCTCTTACTCAATTCACAGATGCCCTACTCGCTGGCTAGTTCAGCTTGATGCTTGCTAGCAGATGTGAATATTTACACAGTTGTCTTACAGGCACCCCACACTCATGGGTCCCCCTGAATACCAGAACAGGACTTCTACCCACCTGATACCCCTGCCTGGACCCAGGGACTCCTACTCATTGGCAAGTCCGGCTTGAAGTTTGCTAGTAAATTACATCCCCCCACTCCATACACATGCACTTGGGGAAGATACAGACACTTAGTCTCCCCCAGCAACCGGTGCCAGATACATGGGCTGTGACACACAGTCCTACTCCAGCTGCTAGCACTGAGCCCCTCACTTGTCTCACTCACCCTGGTCCTTCCCAGTAGCTGCTTTTCGGTACACACACCATTCCTGCCCCAGTGGCAGGTGGCTGGAGACCCTTACCCACTCCAGTAGCTGGCACTGAGACCCCCACTAGCTCCAGTTGCTGACACCACAGGCCAGAGGCAACTACACTACCAGTCTGATTCCAGTTGCTGGCCCCATATCCACTCATGCTGGTCTCACCAGTAGCTGGCACTTAGTCCTTGCAGCACATATGCACACAGGACAGAGAGTGAGATTATGCAGACACATAGTTAAGAAAAGATTTAATAAGATCAGCACGACCGCAGGGATCAAGTGCAGAGCTCAATCAGATGAGCCTACTGACTAGCTCTGTTTTACACACTACCAGCCCCTTTTATATCCCTTTCTGTCTATTCTCCACTTTGTCCCTACCCAGTCCCCTTCCCCTCCACATTCCCTTATCAGTTTGCATACTTCCAGTGGCCCCCCTCCAACTGAAGGGGGTTATACAAAGGACTTATGCCCTTAACTCTTCATTGATTACAGCCCTAACAAGTCATCAGCTATGAATCACTATCATTTGTTTGCACAGGAAGGCTTTAGGAGATTGATGTTAGACTTGGAAATGTGGCTATCAATAATAATTGCAGTAATAGAAATATATTCCCACAGTATGCTGCTATAACAGAAATTAAAGATTTCCTTTTCTCACAGTTCTGATTACTGGGGCTGTAGTTCTGGAAGCTGAGGCAATGTCTTGCCCTGATACTCTAACAATAGCTTTCACACAGAAGTTCAAAGCTTTTGAGTTGGCCTGCCTTATTGAAAGGTGATAAAACCTTGCATAAAGCTACTATGTAAATTCTGATGAATCACTGCAGCCGACAAGGTTTATGAACCACAAGCATGAAGTGGGCAGAAATGAGGTTTTTGTAGAAAGCCATAATAAAAAGTGGATACTTATGTCCTGTTGCAACAAATTTGAGGCAGCTCTTACTCATTTGAGTGTAGATGCTCCTTTATATAGAATAGAGAACCAACATCACTCATTACACTATGCACTGCTGGCTCAGGCTGGTTTCATTTGTCAGGTCAAGTTTTACTTCTAGTTACTTAAGTGTCCAGTCTGAGTAACTTGGTTGCTAACCAGTTCAGGCTTAACTGAGATGAGAATTTAGTCTTTGAAATAGCTGTTTCTTCTCATGCCTGTATTTTTGATACTCTGTTCAGAAAGCACAAATATTGAAGATAATTGTTTATGAAAAGTTTATTTCTGAAAATTCTTTTTTAAGTTATAAAATTTTATTTTATTTAAGTAGTAAAATATTCTATATCTGATCTCTACATTCCTGTCATATGGTCGCTTTCAGCAAGGTTGATTTGTAATTTGTATGCCTATAGTGCTTAGAGACTCCTGCTTGTTCTGCACTCATTTCCATTCAGCTATGGTTTTCCTACTGACCACAGTGGGAACAGGTTCACAGCAGTATAATAGATGTTGCTTGCTTAATGTTTCTGAATGTTTATTTAGAAGTATTTTAAATATTTTGATTGCAAAAGAAGAAAGCTATGAAGGGTAAAGAGGAGTGAATAGAGGAGCTTTGAAAGTTTGATTGTTTATGCCAGCTGTTTGAACCTGGTGATTATGCTCAGCTCTGTCCTGAAGCTGTCAGCATGCATGACTCTTTATATTCTCCTGCTATTAATTTAAACAATGAGAGCTGCAAAATTTTTAGACTGGATCAGTACTCTCCTGCAAAGTAAGAGAGAACTGTGTTTTGATCAGACTTTCCATGTGGTTGTCATTGTGAAAGCCATTGGGGGTGGGGTATGCAGAACTCTGCAGTCTATCCCCCATTCCAAAATTATAGACAAAAAGCGGCCCTATTTAATCAATCTAAATAACAGTGACAATAATTTCTGTTTTGCTGGGAGTCTCACAGCGCTTACAGCAGCAAGGGATCTGACAGATGCAGAAGTGTTAAGCGGAACAAAAGAGCTATAGGACAAATTGGTTGGTCTGTGTGCAGGAAAGTCATGCTGAGTGACATCCTCTTGTTTGAGGATCTGCTACATGTCAATATATGCATCATCAGAAGGGAGAAATGGTTGGAGGATTTTTAAGCCAAACAACAGACGTTTAATGCCTTCTTCACCTCTGTCTTCAATACTGATGACGGGCTCTGGGACCCCAGTTGCCCTGAGTTGGAGGACCGTGACTGCGGTAACAATAAACTCCCAGCTGACCCCGAACTTGTGTGGGACTCGCTGCTCCACCTGGATGCATACAAGTCCATGGGGCCAGATGGGATTCATCCCAGGGTGCTCAGAGAGCTGGCTGATGTCATTGCGAGACCTCTCTCAATTATTTTTCAATGGTCTTTGGAATCTGGAGAGGTCCCAGTTGACTGGAAGCTGGCAAACGTTGTTCCAATCTTCAAGAAGGGCAAGAAAGAAGTCCCTGGTAATTACAGGCCTGTCAGTCTCGCTTCAGTGCCTGGTAAAATTATGGAGAAAATTATGCTGGGAGTTATCGAAAAACACCTGAAGGACAATGCAGTCATTGGTCACAGCCAACATGGGTTCATGAGAGGAAGGGCCTGTTTAACAAACTTAGTTTCCTTTTACGACAAGGTCACCCATCTAGTTGACCAAGGCAAGCCAGTTGATGTCATTTTTTTAGATTTCAGTAAAGCTTTCGATACTGTCTCTCACAATATCCTTCTGGACAAAATGTCCAGCATACAGTTTGACAAAAACATAGTGCGACGGGCGAGGAACTGGCTGACGGGTCGGGCCCAAAGAGTTATGGTAAATGGGGTTACATCAGGCTGGCAGCCAGTCACTAGTGGGGTTCCCCAGGGCTCCATTTTAGGGCCAGTTCTTTTTCATGTTTTCATAAATGACTTGGACGTAGGACTAGAAGGTGTTGTGAGCAAGTTTGTGGATGACACCAAATTGGGAGGAGCTGTTGATTCTGTCGAGGGTGGAGAGGCCTTGCGGAGAGATCTGGACAGATTGGAGAACCGGGCAATCACCAACTGTATGAGGTTTAACAAGGGCAAGTGCCGGACTCTGCACCTGGGAAGAGGCAACCCTGGCTATACATACAGACTGGGCAATGAGACTCTGGAGACCAGCCATGCTGAAAGGGACTTGGGGGTCTTGGTCAACAGCAAGTTGAACATGAGTCAACAGTGTGCCCAGGCTGCCAGGAAGGCCAACCGCATCCTGGGGTGCATCAAGCACGGCATTGCTAGCTGGTCTAGGGAAGTGATTGTCCCACTCTACACTGCGCTGGTGTGGCCTCACCTCAAGTACTGTGTGCAGTTTTGAGTGCCACAGTACAAAAAGGACATAAAGCTAGTGTCCAAAGGAGGGCAGCAAAGATGGTGAAGGGTCTAGAGGGGAAGACATATGAGGAGAGGCTGAAGTCCCTTGGTTTGTTCAGCCTAGAGAAGAGGAGACTGAGGGGAGACCTCATCTCGGCCTACAGCTTCCTCATGAGGGGGAGTGAAGGGGCAGACGCTGATCTCCTCCCTCTGGTGACCAGTGATAGAACCCGAGGGAACGGCATGAGGCTGTGACAGGGGAGGTTTAGGTTGGATATCTGAAAAGGTTCTTCACTGAGAGGATGGTCGGGCACTGGAACAGGCTCCCCAGGGAAGTGGTCACAGCACTGAGCTTGACTGAGTTCAAGAAGCATCTGGACAATGCTCTCAGTCATATGCTCTAATTCGGCTGGTCCTGTGTGGAGCCAGGAGTTGGACTTGATCCTTATGGGTCCCTTCTAACTCAGGATATTCTATGATTCTATGAACACTCTTAGAGATACAAAGACTCGTTTCCTCTTTTTACATGATGAACATCATGGTATTAAGGATGTCAGGAAGGTGTTTGGGAAGAGAAACTTTTGTGAGCTTTGTCATACATTGTATAACTGTGACCATAGCTGTAAATATTGCCAGCTCTGCTTGTCTCATGGCAGTGAAGTTAACTGTGTAAGTCTGTGGAATGCTTACAGAGGCACAAGGCCCTGGCTGTTAAACGAATGGATTGTTTGGCTATGATTTTCTGAGAGAAGAATTTTCAGAAGAATTGTCTGAAGGCCCTATTGTATTGGGTTTGCATGGCAAGTTGTTGGTAGCGGGGGGGGGAGCTACAGGGGTGGCTTCTGCAAGAAGCTGCTAGAAGCTTCCCCTAGGTCAGATAGAGTCAAGGCCAGCCAGCTCCAAGACAGACCTACTGCTGGCCAAGGCCAAGCTAATCAGCTCCTCTGTGATAACATATTTAAGAAGGAAAAAAAAACCCAAAACTAGGAGCAGCATTTGCAGCCAGAGGAGTGAGAAGATGTGAGAGAAACAACTTTGAAAACACCAAGGTCAGGGAAGACGAGGGGGAGGAGGCACTCCAGGTAGGTGCCAGAGCAGAGATTCGTCCGCAGCCTGTGGAGAAGACAATGGTGAGGCAGGCTGTCCCCTTGCAGCCCATGGAGGTTAATGGTGGAGCAGATATCCACCTGCAGCCCATGGAGGACCCCACACTGGAGCAGGTGGGTGCCCCCAAAGGAGGCTGTGACCCCATGGGAAATCTGCGCTGGAGCAGGCTCCTGGCAGGACCTGTCGACCCATGGGGGACCTACGCTGGAGCAGTCTGCTCCTGAAGGTCTGCACCTGGTGGAAAGTACCCACTCTGGAGCAGTTCATGAAGAACTGCAGCCCATGGGAAGGACTCACATTGGAGAAGTTCATGGAGGACTGCCTCCCATGAGAAGGACCCCACGCTGGAGCAAGGGAAGAGTGTGAGGAGTCCTCCCCCTGAGGAGGAAGGAGCAGCAGAGACAATGTGTGATGAACTGACTGCAACCCCCATTCCCCGTCCCTCTGTGCTGCTCGGGTGGAGGAGGAAGAGAAAATCAGGAGTGAAGTTAAGCCTGGGAAGAAGGGAGAGGTGGGGGGAAGGTGTGTTTAAGATTTGGTTTTATTTTTCATTATCCTACTCTGATTCTGATTGGAAATAAATTAAACTAATTTCCCCAATTTGAGTCTGTTTTGCCTGTGACATTAATTGGTGAGTGATCTCTCTCTGTCTTTGTCTCAACCCATGAGCCTTTCGTTATGTTTTCTCTCCCCTGTCCAGCTGAGGAGGGGGAGTGATAGAGCGGCTTTGGTGGGCACCTGGCATCCAGCCAGGGTCAACCCACCACACCTATGTAGAAAAACAGCACATATCCTGAACTATGTTTTTGCCACATAGTTAGTCCAGATACCCATTGGGATGAAGAAGAAGGGGCAGAAAGGAAAACTGAAGGAGAATGAGACTTTAAAGGGGTAACATGTCTCGTGGACTTTATTCAGTTGTTTATGAACACAGAGTTTTGGGGCTACACTTTCCTAGTGCATAATTCCAAAAGCTATAATGGCTACTTTGTTGTTTCAGCTTCTGAAGGAAAAGATGGATATACAATTAATCACCGAAGGTGGTAGAACTATTTGGTCTATGTATGCATTTCATAGACTCTTAAAATTTGTTACCCATGAAACTAAGCAGCCTTCCCCAAACTTTGGGTATCAATGGCTGCAAAGGTTATTTCCCTCATTTTTTTTCATCACTACTGAAAATCAAAGTTATGTAGGCCCTCTTGCACCATCTGNATCTTTGTGGCCCTCCTCTGGACTCTCTTCAACAGCTCAATGTCTTTCTTGTACTGGGGAAAGATGATATTATCTAGCACCCTGTCCAATCACATCTTGAAAACCTCCAGTGATGGGGACTCTACCATGTCCCTGGTGTGTTTGTTCCAGTGATTGTTCTCACTGTAAAAAAAATGTCTTATATCAAGATGAAACCCCTCCCCGTGCAACTTGTACTTTTTTCCCCTTGTCTTCTCCATGAGGGTCCTTGTGAAGAGAGAGCCTCACTCCTCTTTGTAGCCACCCTTTAAGTACTGGAATACTGTGATGATGTTCCCCCTGAGCCTCCTCTTCTCCAGGGCTCCCTTCAGTCTTTCCTCATAGGGCAGGTTCTCCAGCCCTTTGATCATCTTTGTGGCCCTCCAGTCTGTTTGCATCTTTCTGGAATTGTGGGGACCAGACCTGGACACAGTACTCCAGGTGTGACCTGACAAGTGCTGAGTAGAGTGGGATGATCACATCTCTATCTCTGCTAGTAATACCCCTGCAGATGCAGCCCAGCATCCAATTTGCCTTTGTTGCTGCAGCAGCACACTGCTGATTCATGTTCAGCTTGTCCACCAGGACCCCCAGGTCCATTTCAGCAAGACTGCTCCCCAGCTACACAGATCTTACCCTGTTATTTATTTTTTTATTTTGGTTATGTTTTCCCAGGTGCAGGACTTTGCATTTGTCTGTGTTAAACTTCATAAAGTTCTTGCAAGCCCACTCTTCTAGCCTGTCCAGGTGTCTCTCTAAGATATCTCCCTTTTCACATGTCAGTGTTGGACTCTGACAGTAACTGGCATTGCAAACATAATATTTCAGAGAGTGAATGTTATATATTGTATCCATTTTTAAAAAGGGTAAAAAAGAAGACACTGGGAACTACCAAACAGCCAGCATCACCTCTGTGCCCAGCAAAATCATGGAACAGAATGTCTTGGAAGATACATCGAAACATATGGGATACAGGGAGGTGATTAGAGACAGCCAACATGGGTTCACCAATGGGAGATTGTGCCTGTCTCCTCTGGTGGTCTTCTACAATAGAGTGACTGCATCAGGGGACAAGGGAAGAACTATGGATGTCACCTGCCCGGATTTCTGTAAGTCCTTTGACATGATCCCCCACAACATTTTTGCTACTAAATTGGAGAGATTTGGTTTGATGGATGGATTGTTGGATAAGGAATTGGCTGGATGGCCACACCCAAAGAGTTACAGTCAATGACTCAATGTCCAAGTGGAAACCAGTAATGAGTGGTGTCCCTCAGGGGTCCATATTGGGATCAATACTATTTAATATCTTCATCAATGACATAGTGGAATTGCATGCACCCTCAGCAAGTTTGTGAATTACACCGAGTGATGCATTTGATTCGCTAGAGGGAAGGGATGCCATCCAGAGGGACCTTGACAGGCTTGAGGAGTGGGCCCCTGTGAATCTCATTGTGCTGGTTTCAGCTGAGATAGAGTTAATTGTCTTCATAGTAGCTAGTATGAGGCTATGTTTTGGATTTGTGCTGAAAACAGTGATGATAATACAAGGATGTTTTTGTTATTGTTGGGCAGTCAAGGCCTTTTCTACCTCTCACACCGCCGCGCCAGTGAGTAGGCTGGGGGTACACAAGAAGCTGGAAGGGGACACAGCCAGGACAGCTGACCCAAACTGGCCAAAGGGATATTCCATACCATATGACATCATGCTCAGTATATAAACTGAGAGAAGTGGGCTGGGGGGTGCAACGGCTCGGGAAGCAGCTGGACATTGGTCAGCAGGGGGTGAGCAGTTGTGCTGTGCATAATTTGTTTTGTATATTCTATTATTATTATTATTATTATTATTATTATTATTATCATCATTTTCTGTCCTATTAAACTGTTTTTATCTCAATTCATGAGTTTTACTTTTTTTTATTCTCTCCCCAATCCCACTGGCTGAGGGGGGATGCGTGAGCAAATGACTGTGTGATTGTTTTAGCTGCCTGCGGGATTAAACCACAACAGTGGTGAGGCACTGGAACAGGTTTCCCAGAGTGGCAGATGCCCCATCCCTGGAAACATTCAAGGTGAGGTTTGACCGGGCTCTGAGCAACCTGATCTAGTTGAAGATATCTCTGCTCATTGCAGGGAGGTTGGACTAGATGACCTTTAAAGGTCCCTTCCAACCCAAACTATTCTATGATTTTATGAAAACATTCTCATGAGCTAAGTGTATAGCAGGTGCATAAAGGAGAGGAAAGGCTGTAAACAGTCCAGGTACATCACCCAGACCTTGTCCCATCTTTTCCTTTTCCTCTAGCCTAATAACATCATCAACTTTCAGTGAGTGGAAGGTCTTCAGTGCAGGGGGAAGCTCCATTTACCTTCTCAGGCTTTCTGGATGAATGCTACAACATATAAAGCTGAGTTAATTGGGCAGACAATTAGGCCAATGATCTCATGGCTATAATGTAGGTATTGTGCTTGATCTATTACTACAACCAGACATTGGAACAGAAACTGGGTAGTCTTGCATCTTCTCCTCATTTTCTTTGCTTTACATCTTGTTAATGGTACAAAGACATCTATATATAGAAACTATAAAGTGCAAATCTGGATCTTAAATATATGAATATTCCACAAGTTAGGAAAAAGTTTGTTGTTTTAGGTTAAGTTCATAACTGCAGGCAAAATTACAGACAATTCTTAAAATATGTGTTATTTAAGATACTTAGTTAGCCCTGATTCTTCAAGCATCTTAGCACCTCAAATCTTTAATGTATTTGCACTTGCCTTGTGTGGTAGAGCATTATAGATGATTTGACAAGGTGAGAAAAGAGCTCTTAGTAGATAAGAGCTGTATTCACTTTGGACTTCATTGTCTTAATAATAGAATATCCAGCTTCTGTGTGCTTGGGTACATCAACTTCAAACATGAACTCTCCCAAAGTATTCAATTCCCAGAAAAAAGAAATGGAAAAGCCAAATACAAACAATGGTACTTTTATCAAGCAACTCTGCTGTGTCCAAACCTACATTGTTACTAGTCTTTCCCACTTCTAAAAATACATTTGATTACTGGAAGAGGTTCAGAGTAAGTACTTCTTTATTTCTCAGAAAACATCACCCTTGCAGATCTTTTCAGTTAGTACAGATTTCATGCTGCACAGCTCCAAGCAGCAGTTTCCAGCAGAAATTGAGACATTCAGCATCTCTAGGTATCAGCCCTCAAAGTGAGACTGACATTTCTGTTTATGTGGAAACACAAATTTACTCATATGCTGACTCAAAAAGTTAGTGAAGTCCAACAGAACACAATATCTAACCCATCATGATTTCACCAATAATGGAACAGTCACACTATCAGTTGATGAAATCTGTTGTCCTTTTATATGTTGAAGCACAGAAGAAATAATGTCTTTTGTAGCAATGACAGAAATTTCTGAAAACCGTATTTTAAATCATAGATAAGGTAAATAAAAAAATCAGTTCAAAGTCTGGCTACGATCCTATTATCCCTTTTTTTTTCTATTAAAAAAGAGAAAAACTTTGAAAAATATCTAGACAGAGGATTTTTTCTTACTTACTTTGGCTACCAGAGTATTTAGAATATCATTAATGCATCCTTGTCAGCTTATGTCATGCAGTGATGGCCATATTAGACTTCCTATGAAGACAAGTTACCATAGCATTTTATTTTATACATACATACTTATTCAGCTTTTCCTGAATGTTTGCCGAAGTTTTTCGCTTTTGTTAGTTCTGTCAGGGGAACAGTTTTTAAATGACAAGCAAATTTTAATATTGTGCCTTACTTTATGGGGTTCTAAACCAGCACTCACCCTTCAGATCTTCAGCTGCATGAGAAAATGTGTGATGTGCAGTCAAAATGCAGAAACCTGTGTTCCAGTACACATCACACTGAAACATTTTACTCCACTTACTTTAATAAATAATTCTTAAAGGACTTTTTTCCACTATTAAATAAACTATTTCTTTAAAAACTAATTACTGCCAGAAAATCAGAAACAGAAACTCCTTCCTCTATTAAAAAGGAGAGGAATTTAACAGCTGGTTAATAGTAGCAATGATATGCTTTTTAGATAATACTTTCTTATGTTTAATAAATTCGAGTTCTGTTTGACCACTTCAATTATATTTTGAGAAATGCAATAATCTTTGTAGTAAATGCACTAATATATCATGATAACAAAATTTTACAAAGCAGAATTTTAACATGTTTGAAAATGTACTCATATCTTTTACATATTATGACCTCGATTTAGCAAAATTATATAGACTATTTAATTCTAGTGAAGTGTTTTGCTGAAGGAAAGTCTGTTAGTGTGACTACATGCATATTTCAGGTAACCAAAAAAATCCAGGTAGTCTAATACCTACAGACCATTGGATGAAGGTAGGACATTGAGTCCTGACCTCAGAACTGCTTTAAAAATAATAATTGTCTTGAGTTTTAATTTCAATTACACATATTAACTTCACTCAGCTTTCAGACATTGTATCCTGACATCTGTGGTTGTACATATTTTTTGCATCTTTTGTTTCCTTATTCATAATCTCCTCCTATGCTTTTTTCCCTTTACAGGGAAAAACTGTAAAACCATGCTTTACAGTTTCCTGTATGTGCCTTTCCTTTCCTGCTACATACCTAATCCTTCCTCTTTCCTGGCCAGTAAGTCATTGGAGAACAAACACACCTCTCTCTGTGTTTCAGACCTAAAGCATCCATAGAGCTCAGAAATAATTTGATTCCCTGTGTAATTACAGTCGCAATATAGGCACTGCTCATTTTGTGTGTTGAGTGGATGGCTTGGGAAACAATGCTTACAAATTATTGTGGCATGACTCTTCCTCCAGCTGCATCCTTCCAAAGGAGTTCTGGGAAATTATGGAGAGAGGAGAGTGCATAATTTAACAGCTTTGTTACCAAATAGCTTTTTGTCTTTGATGAAAACTTCTCATTTAAAAATGAATATAATTTTAAAATACAAGTTGAATTGTTTGGAATTGCAACTGCTGAATGTGTACATATGATCACAGTTCTAAAAAATAAGGAAACCTATAAGTGAGTATCAAGTAATGAACAAATCCATCTTTTTTATTCATCTGGACATTTGAAATATGCTTTCATCATCCTGTTTATGAATAGATGGGTGCCTTCAATTTTGATCAGCACTGAACCCAAAGGATGTGAAAGTATATTATAATTTGTTAATCAAATGTCTAAACAATCTTGTGTTAAGAGTTTATCAGGATAGTAAATATTGAAAAAGAGGCTGAGCTACCTATGGCTGTTCACTTCTTCACTGACAAAGAAAATATTGCTCTGGGAACCCTGGATCTCACACCATTGCTCTGTTCTCCAGCAGAAACATCTGGGAAATTAAACAGTGTCTCATTATTTCAGGTAAGTTGCTTTAACTATAGTGCTGTGACCTTATGCATTGCTTCTTGCTCTCAGCCACATTCAAAATAGCTTTCAAGCATCTCTCCTATCTGCTGTTTTTTTAATAAAATTTTATAGTAAATATCTGTATTCTTCTTGGTCTCTCTAATGTTTGCACCCTCCTCTTCCCCATATTAAAAATATCCAGCCAAATGGAACCCAAAATATAAGTACAAATGAGTGCTTGGAAGGGGAAGACTACTGTGGCTCAGGCCAGAAAGACTCACAAAATGTCATGTAGACTGTTGTCCTGGCTCTGGCTAGGATGGAGTTAATTTCACAAGGAGCCAGGCCAGGTGAGCCAGGCTGGCCGGGGGCTATTCCATACCATGTGATGCCATGCTCACCATAAAAGGGGGCTAGCTGGGGAGGGGTGGGTTTGGCGTGGCTCCAGGACGGGCTGAGGGTCCAGTCGGCCGAGGGATTGGTAAATTGTTTTTTGTTATCACTCATTGTGTATATCTGTTATCAGTACTGTTGTTGATTGTTTCCCTCTCCCTTGCTGTCCCAGTAAACTGTCCTTACCGCAACCCGTGAGGCTTTTGCCTTTGTCCGTTCTCCTCCCCACCCCGCCAGAGGAGGGGTGAGCAAGCGGCCGCGTGGTGCTCGGCTGGGCCTAAACCATATCAGCTGTGCAGAAACATTATTCTTTGCCTTTGTCTTGCAGTGCTAAAAATATTGTCTGTGCTGCAGAGCTGACAGACAAGAAGAACACAGAAGAGCACAGGAATAATTTATTCTGTTTTGTGCAAAGCTGCTCTGTTAGTTCTAATTCCAGAATGATCCATGCAAATGACAGCCCTCACAGAAAACTCCTATAGAGGCATAAAAAGGATGAAACCTGTAAGATTGTATAGAATTTAATATGAAATTTTCATTTATACTAAGAAAATATAAGAACTTATAAAGAATTTAAATAAATTCACAGAGACTAAGAACCTTAAAAAATGTAAATAAATGTCCTTGTATTGGTGTCATGGTTTAACCCAGCAGGCAGCTAAAACAGTCACATAGCCCTTTGCTCACTCCCCCATCCCACTGGTGTGAGGGGGAGAGAATCAAAAAGAAAAAAAAAAAGGTAAAACTTGAGGGTTGAGATAAAGACAGTTTAATAGGACAGAAAAAAATACAACAATCATATTATTATTAATAATAATATTAATATACAAAACAAGTGATGCACAGCACAATTGCTCACCAACCAAAGCCAATACTCAGCTAGTTCTGAGCTGAACTCCCTCCCGGCCCACCTACCAGTTATATACTGAGCATGATGTCATATAGTATGGAATACCCCTTTTGGTCCTGGCTGTATCCCCTCCCAGCTTTTTTGGTGACCCCCGCCTTCTCATTGGCAGGGCAGTATGAGAAGCTGAAAAGTCCTCAACTGCTTGGCAACAACTAAAAACATCAGTGCGTTATCAACATTATTCTCATACTAAATCTAAACCACAGCACTATATGAGCTACTAGAAGGAAAATTAACTCTATCTCAGCCAAAACCAGGACAATTGGGTGTATGTGGCAAAGTTCTGGTAGCAGGACAGCTGCATGAGTGGCCTCTGTGAGAAGAGGTCAGGGGCTGGCTGCCCTGTGCAGGACACAGCTACTTACATTTGGCTCAGCAATAGACCCACTGCAGTTCAAAGCCGAGCCAATCAGCAAAGTTGGTGGCACCTCTATGAAAACATATTTAAGAAATGACAAAAAATGTCACACAGGCAGAGGAGGAGGGGAAAAAAAGAGTAAGAAACAACAGTGCAAACATCAAGGTCAGAGAATGAGGGGGAGGATTTACTCCATGGCACCAGAGCAGATAGGCCCCTACAGCCTGTGGAAGACACTATGCCAGAGCAGATATTCACAGTGCAGCCTGTGGAGGACCCAGTACCAGAGCAGCTGGATATTTCCTGAAGGAATTGCAGTCTGTGGACAACCCACGCTGGAGCAGATTTTCCCTGACAGAACTGCAGTCCATGGAAGAGCCCATTCTGGACCAGGGAAAAAGTGTGAGGAGGAAAGAAAGGCAGAGAGGAACTGTTATGTACTGACCGTAACAATTCATTCCCCATCCCACCACGCCACTTAGGGAGGTGGGTAGAGGACTCAGGAGTGAAGTTGAGCCTGGAAAAGGAGGAGGGAAGTTATTGCTTTAATTTTTGTCTTTGTTTCTCACTACTCAAATCTATTTTAAATGGCAATAAATGAAATTAATTTTCCCCAAGTCAAGTCAGTCTTGCTTGTGGGGGTAATTGGCAAGTGATGTCTTTGTCTTTATCTCAACCTACAAGCTTTTTCATCCTATTTTCTCCCTCTGTCCTGTTGAGGGGGAGAGTGAGTGGGCAGCTGTGTGGGTGTTTGGCTGCTGACCAAGACTAACCCACAACAGTCCTTTATATTAATTATACTTTTCTCTTAAATTCATTAGACAGTTAAAACCTGTGCATACTAATTTGTCTCTCCTCTTCTACTGAAACAACTGCATTCTGGTCACTGGGCATTGCTACAATATAAGTGAAAGAGGAGGCCCCTTCTTTTTGTTTTACACTATATAGAAAATTCAGATTCCAGATGGCATTTGAAATACTGTCTGCTGGAAAGAAAATCCAGATGCA
>VXBL01005762.1:26857-49909 GCA_013400195.1 Aramus guarauna | reverse complement strand
AGTGACCCAGCACAGCCGAGCCACGCCGTCGTGATGGAGAAGCGTTCACCAGGACGGAGCAATCGGGGTACCTCCTCTCCCAAACCGGGCACCCCCGGAGTGCTGCGGCATCACCTTCCACACCCCCTGCGGGGAGGCTGGGGGGCACACGGGGGGGGACACACACACTGAGCCCGCTCTTCTCCCTCTCCCAGGCTGCGGAAGGGTGTCCGCGTGGTGGCCCACATGCTACGTCTCACCGGCCGCCTGGCCCAGACCCTCGACGCTGCCTCCCACCGCCTCCACGCTGAGCTGAGCCGGCGCCTGCAGAGCTCGGCCGCCCACGCCGCCGCCGCCGCCGAGCCCTAGGACAGCGGGGACGGGCTCCGCTGTCACCCTGCACCCGGCCTTGCTTGCTGGTAGGACCCCGACCCGGCTCGGCTCCAGGGCTTTTGGGGTGTCCCGGCTCCTTTCTCTGGTCCTGGGAGCCGAGACTTTGCGAGAGGCGTTTGCAAAACGGTCCGGGCGCCGGAGTCGGCAGCGGGGACGGGAGGTTGCTGCCTGCCGTGCGATGCCGTCACGCACGCGATGCCATCGTGCAGACGATGCCGTTGTACCCACGACGCCATTGTTCCCACGATGCTGTCGCACACGCGACGCCGTCGCACGTGTGATGCCATTGCCTACGCCGTGCCCGTAACCCCGGCCCGAGCGTTCAATGCATTTATCCCGCGAGACCTCGTCTAGCAGAGCCCGGTCCCATCCCCAGCATCTCTGCCCCGCGTCGGCGCTCCCTGCAAGACCTGCATCCCCACGGGCTCCCTTTTCCCACACAGCCAGCCAGCCCCGTGTGCCAACAGCTAAGCCATCGCACCCGGAGTTTTGCCTGAACGGGGCTCCTGGGGTTCCCCGGGGCGGGGGGGGCGGGAGGTCTTAAAAATTAATCCCGGCTCTTTCGGGACTCGGCTGCATCTTGCCGGTGCTCCAGCAGCATCACCGGCCCCGGTTAACCCTTTGCCTTTGGGGGGAGCGCCTTGTCGGGGCTCGGCAGAGCCTTTTTGCTCCTGGGGTGGTTGCAGGGTCTGGAGTTTGGCCCCTCTGGGGGGGGCAGGATGGAGGGGATGGGGGTCCCTGCCTGCGCAGGGCAGGGCAGGCAGCGGGATTGCGGCTGGATATAAACCGCCGGGCAAGAAACCGGAGCCGGCAGCTTGAGTGCTCCCAACCCACTGAGCTCTGGGCAGCGGGAAACCGGCTGGAGGCAGAAAATCCTTGTGTGTTTGTAAACCCGGAGGCCGGGGGGGGGATGGCCAGGACCACCCCGGGTGCTCAGGGCACCCCAAGATCCCCGTGGTGCACCCGAAGGATGGGCGAGAGGCAGGAATACCCCCGGGCAGCGGCACTTCTGCGGGAGCTGCAGGCAGGCAAATAAAGATGCATTGCGCTCTGCCAGGCGTCAGCGTTATCTCCGCGGCTGGTTTCTCTCCATCCTCTGCTGGCTGAGGGAGAAGGAGGACGGAGGAGGTTGTCCGCAGCGTTGGCTGCCCCTCCACCTGCAGAAGGGTCCATCCCGATCAGGAGCCCAGCGAAGGGGATGGACCCCCCCCCAGCAGCCACCATGCTTCCCACCATCCCCCCAGCCATCACCTCCTTTTCCTCCTCCCCAGAAAATCAATGCTGGGTGTCTTTTTTTGCCTGATTAATTTGCTACGCTCTTACCCGACTCATCCTTCTCCCTAATTCTCTTCCTCTGGTGGGCCCGGCTGGATCTCCTGGAGCAATCCTTGCGATTCCCAGCTGCTGCCCCGTGCCCCTGGCATCCATCCTTCCACCTTTCCCCCCTCCCCACCCGTGGGGACGGGGGGTCCGTCCGGCACCAAGCACCGTCCCTGTGGCCTCGTGGGCAGCCTTGGGACGCGGCCGTGGGCTGAGGGCTCTGCACCGTGGCACGGGGACGGGGCTTTGCGTGGCACCGCTGGCTGCAGCCTGGCTCCCCGGGGTGGTGGTGGGGTTCGCCAGGGTGCTTTGATGCAAGCGTGACGTCGATGATTAAAAAAATGAGGTGGTGCGATGCAATCGTGACATCAGCGAGACATCAGCATCACTCCGCTGTCATGTTTGCATTGGCGAGATGTTCATGGCTGTGAGTCTGGACAACCCAAGATCTGCCTGGCTTTGATGTCAGAGGCATCACGGTCCCATTCCCCATGGATTTCCAGTATCCAGCATCCCAGGGATGGTGGGCACAGCCACAGCGATGCAGGCAGGATGGGGTCCTGCAGCAGAACATGGGAGGAGCAGCAAATTCAGGGATGCCCTCCACGCCCGGGTCTGCCTCTTCATTTATCTCGCGGGGGAAAGGAAGCAAATCCTTGGCAGGTCCCCCAGGGCTGGAAATTGCAGTCCTGGGCTTCATTTGCAGGAAGGTTGCACATTAAATTTCCTAGCAGGAAGGAAGGAGAGAGGCTGGTCTGGGGAGAGGGCTGGGTCTTTGCCCGGGAGGCGGGGAGCAGCGGGGGGCTCTGGGTTTCCCATCCTCTCCGCGGTCAGAGAACCACCTCTGCTGCTCACAGCAGCCCTGTCCCCATCCCTGTCCCCATCCCTGTCCCCATCCCTTTGGACACCTGAGGCAGGAGGGGGAAGGGGTCTGCAGGGGGACGTTGATGCCGGATGTCACCCTGACATTGCTTTCCCAATTTTGCCCCCGTCCCTTTGGCAGTGTTTTACAGGGGCAAGCGTGGGCTGAGGCGAATGCTGCGGGGGGTCAGCTCAAGCCCTTGCACCCCGTTTTCCCCAGAGCAGGGGACATCGCTGCTCCCACGGGCAGGTTGGCACCAAACCCCCAGCCTGGGGCTGTGGGGCAAGTGGGGAAACCCTGGTCTGGTGGGGACTGGGGCAAGCAGCCCCCTGCTTCCTCCCACCGGCGTAGGAGCCTGGAGCTTGTTGATGCTCCATGCAATACCCCGTGCAACGCCCCGTGCAATGCCCTGCAACGCCCTGTGCAACACCTTGTGCAATGCTTCCCACGATGCCCCATGCGATGCCCCATGCAATACCCCAAGCAACGCACCCTGCAGCACCCCGTTCTGTGCTCCAGCTCCACTGCTCCACAGCGCTTTGGCTCCTGTTCTCCTTCCCTCTCCCTCCCCATCCTCACACACAAAGCCCAACACCCCCTTCCCTCTCCCCTGGCCCAGCGGTGCCTCGGAAGAGACTGAGAAAGCCCAGGAAAAACCAGCCCTTTGCAACCCTGGGCAAGCTCTGCCAATGCACGGGGGGCAAGGAGGGCCAGGGGAGCTGGTGCCCAGCCAGCCTTCCTCCCCCTCATCCTCCCCTCCTTCCCTGCCTGGGCATGGCTCTCCCTCCTCCCCCAGCCCCTGTCGTCACCGCCACCGCTTCGAGTAAGAGCTGAGACATCCTTCGCCGGAGTCCAGTCCTCGCCGGAGCCCTCCGCGGCACAGCATCCCAACCCCGGCACGGCAGAGGGAACGGTGGGGGGGGGACTTGGGGGACCCCTCCTTGCTCATCTTGCGGCAGGTAAGGGGGTTCTTTGGGTCCGGGCTGGGTGGGAAGGAGAGAAGCTGTTTTTCCCTGCAAATATCCACGATTAAAGCTGGCTGCAGAGTGCCGAGGACGGTCAGGGAGGGATGGGGAGGCAGCGGCAGGGAAAGTTTCCCAGCTCGGCATGAAGTTCTCATCTAAAAACCAAAAATCCCCTGCTGCCTGCTTTTAAAATCCAATAAATAAGTTATTTACCCTCGCTGCCTCCCTGACAGCACGTCGGGATGCCGAGAGCTTTGCCGGGCTTGCCGCATCCTCCCCTCCAGCCTTTCACATCCGCACGGGACAGGTTTCTGCATCCCTCCAGGAAAGTGGTTGGCAGGTACCAGCCAGCAGCGGTTTTTGCAGGCACGTAGGAACCTTCCCCGGGGCGACACGCTTCCAACCCGGCGCTTTGTGCCAGGGATGGAAATCCGTCAGGGCGATGGTTTGGATGCAGGGAGCAGAGGCAGGGCTGAAGGGAAAGGTCAGGCAGGAGGCAGGGCTGCCTGCTCCGCTGCCCGACGCTGCCGGAGGAGCACCGAGGCGGGGGAAGCGGCGGCACGGGAGGGAAGGGGGATGTGGGTGCAAGCTGCTGGCTGGGTGACGGGGTGTCACGGCCACCCTGGGGTGGCCTCTGTGTGTGTGTGTGTGTGTGTGTGCGGGCGGTCTCCCACCCCTGTGCCCCCTTCCCACTCACCTACCCATCCCCATCCCCACCCTGACCCGTGGGTGCGTGTCCCGCGTGGGTCCTCTCCACCCGTGTCCCCTCCAAGCCCCCTTTGCCACAGACAGGCAGTTTCAGGCACAGCTTTGCATCACCCAGGGCATCTCTTTCCCCTCTTCGATATCCGTCAGAGCTTTGGGGAACCCACGACGTCCCCATTCGTGTGACCCTATAACCAAGCCCGGAGCGGGAGCAGGTCCCCCAGCACCCCCGTACTCTCCGGTGTATTTAGATATCTCAGCCAGGAGAGGCAAATCCATCATTTTCTCTCCAGCTCAGCGCAGTGGCCGGTGTTTCTCCTCCCGTTTTCCACCCCCTCCACCATCCTTGTATTAATCAGTTGAAAACTGCGCAGAAGACGATGATGAGTTCAGGAGGGCTTTGTGGTTTTACAGGGCCAGGGAGGAATTGAAGCCAAAGGAGTTTGTTATTTAGCAACAGCAGTGCTGGGCTGGGAACCTTCTTCTCTTTGGAGATGATCGCAATTGCCTTCTGGAAAGGGGAGGCTGCTCCTGGGGGCATGGGTCGGATGTGGAGGAGTCACCTTGTAAAGCAGGAGCAGATTTTGGGGCCTCTGCAGAGCAAGTCCTTTCTTTTCCTTTCTTTTCCTTTCCTTTCCTTTCCTTTCCCTTCCCTTCCCTTCCCTTCCCCTCCCTTCCCTTCCCTTCCCTTCCCCTCCCTTCCCTTCCCTTCCCTTCCCCTCCCTTCCCTTCCCTTCCCTTCCCCTCCCTTCCCTTCCCTTCCCTTCCCCTCCCTTCCCTTCCCTTCCCTTCCCCTCCCTTCCCTTCCCTTCCCTTCCCCTCCCTTCCCTTCCCTTCCCTTCCCCTCCCTTCCCTTCCCTTCCCTTCCCCTCCCTTCCCTTCCCTTCCCTTCCCCTCCCTTCCCTTCCCTTCCCTTCCCCTCCCTTCCCTTCCCTTCCCTTCCCTAGATTTGCTTTGCTGGGGAGGGGAACCAAACACATCCCTGGATGGATGGATGCATAGGTAGATGGATACAGGGATGGATGCAAGGATGGATGGGTGCATGTATGGATGGATGAAGGAACAGATGGATGGATGGATGGATGGATGGATGGATGGATGGATGGATGAGGGTGGATGGTGACAGGATGATCCCTCTTCTCAGGAGTGAGTGCTCCTGGAGAAACCAGCCCCAGGAGCCCGTCTGGGGCATTGCAGTCTCTCGGAGCAGCTGAGATGCTTCCCCCTCCCTCGCTGTCAGGGCATGAAGCAGCCTCGAGTCGGGGAGGGCAGAAGGATGGTTGAAAACGGTCATTTTCTGGTCACCTCAGTCAGGTTTGGAGCACCGGGCTCCATCTCTGCTACCAAATCACCCGGGAACGGACCTGGGCTCCCCATCGCTTTAACTCGCGGTGTTCAGCTGCCCGGCTGTGAGCGACGCTGCCCGGCTTTGTGTCCTGCCTGTCCGAGGAGCACTCGTGAACCGGGGAGCAGATGCTTTGGGGATATTTTCCCTTGACTCTGGTGGCAGCTCCGATCAGCTCCAAGCCCTGCTCACGGCTGGGAGCGGCTTTGAGGGACCACAGTGGGACGTCACCTCCCAGACCGGCACCGCAGCGGCATCGCGGTGACAGTGCCGCTCTCTGCTGTCTTTCCAGGAATGAAATTTGGGGCAGGCGGCTCAGCAGAGCATCCCAGACCACTCACCCACCCTGGTCCGGTTGTGTCCCTGCTGAGGCTCTCCCAGCCCACCTCCAGCTCCATCCATGGCTCCTCCAGCGCTCGCTAACGGTGGGGACACGAAGGACACCCTGACGGAGGTCTCCTGTGGTGCCTTTCCCTGCTGAGCCTCTTCTCCCACCACCACCTCAGCTCATTGCTCCCCCTGGTCCCTCCTGGGGGGCTTTGCAAACTGCTCCAGGGAGGGGGTCCACGGGGGACACCAGCACAGGGAGCATGGGGCGGCTGTCCCACGGCATCGTTCCCCTCGTCGCGTGGTGCTTCGTCACCTTCCAGGCGGGTAAGGGCGGCACTGCCTTTCCCTGGGGTACCTGAATTTCCTTCCCTTGAGCCCTGCCTTCCCGTGGGTGTCACCCACTGGGGGCCTCAGGGTGCGGGTAAATTTGGGGAGAGGGGAGGGGACGCCGAGGGGGCTGTGGTGCGTATGTGTGGAAAACCAGTTGTCTCCCAGTTTACCCCCATGCAGTCTCTCAGCATCCCCAGTCCCCACGCTGGCGAGGTGTTCTCCACCATGCTCCATGCCAGGATGGGGTTCGTGTCTTTGGGGAGCAGCTTCGCACCACCCAGACGCTTGGGTGAGGATGGTCTGCTCTGGGTCATCCCCCTCTGGGGATGCCCCTCTGGGACCCCAGATCCATCCTATGCAAGCTAGAAATGTTGGAGGGATGGAAATAAAATGGATTTTGCTTCCACCCCCTGTCAACACAAGACCTCCCAGGAGTTGGGCATCTTGCCTGTCCCTTTGCTTCAGACCAGCCTTTCCCAGCACCTCTAAGATCCTTGGATCTGCCCAGCACATCATCCCTGGCCAAAGTACAACCAGGGTCCCTTGCTGGGCTTGCCTGGGGAGAGCTTGCACGGGGCACGGGGCATGCTATGGGGCTGTACACCCACCCTTCTTCAGGGCAGAGCCACCCGTACAACGCCTCTTTGGTTGCACATCACTTTGCAAAGCCTTCCCTCCGTCCCTCCCTCCCTTCCTCGACTTGCTGGTGGAAATTTATGGGGCTCTGCAGCGAGCAAGGACGGCCGAGCGATGCACCGCAAGCTGACGGCACCGAAGACCAACGCCAACAATTTCTAGGCGGAGCAAAGCGCATTGCGTTCCTTCCCAGCCCCGTCTCCAGCACAGCCCCGGGGATGGTCTCTGGGCAGGCTGCGGCGGTCCCAAGCACTGGGTCAGCCTCCACCTTGCAAAGCTGAACCAGTTAGCACCAGTAAGAGCAGCTGGAGGGGACTGGGAGGAGGACCTCAGCCACTCAAGAGTGGGATTTTCTTGGCCAGCGTTGGAAGGTTGATCTTGCACCGCTCTCCGCTCCCCAGGAGGAGCATGGGGCAGCTTTGAGGGGGCTAATTCCCCTCTCCCCACCCCAGGGTGGGTTTAGCATCCCTGCCTGCTGTGACAGAGAGGGGGCTTGCCCAGAAGGGACACCCCATCTCGGTGGTGTGCAGGGAGGGTGAAAGGGGGGTGTGTGTGTGTCAGTGATCTCCACCCCATCCCCGTGTCCCCGCAGCCGCCTGCCTGCGGGAGCAGCCCGGCAGCCACGCCGAGGAGCGTCTCTTCAAGCATCTCTTCACTGGCTACAACCGCTGGTCACGGCCGGTGCCCAACACCTCCGACGTGGTCATCGTGAAGTTCGGGCTTTCCATCGCTCAGTTGATCGACGTGGTGCGTAGCTCGCCGGTGGAGATCCCAGTCCCGTGTGGCTTCTGACTTTTCACCAGTTGGTCCTGCTGGTCTGTCAGGCCAGGGCCTGGGGACCCTGGTGGGACGTTGGGTTTGGGCAGCAGTCACCTCCTGGCCATCTCCAGCAGGTGACAAACCACCCGCCCTGCCTCCCTCAGACCTCCAACGAGTGTGGGGGGGGTCTGCACCCCTCCTCTCCATCCCAAACCCTGCCTTGCCTGACAGCAGGAGAGAATCAAGGAAAACCACACTTCTCCATCCCTGCCATGTCCTTGTGCACCATCTACCTGCCCTGAGGCACCTCTGGGCTTCTCTGTCCATCCATCCCTTGCTCATTCCTCCCACGCACACCCATCTACCCGCCCATCCACCTTTCTACCTATCCATCTATCCACCTTTCTACCTATCCATCTATCCACCTATCCATCTCTCCATGTCTCCATCCTTCCATCCATGGGACGGTACCTTTGTCCATCCCTTGGAGCAGCTCAGAGCTGTACGCTGCAATACGCTATTTCTTGCTGCCATCTAGTGAGCAGATATCTCAGGGAAATATAATCTCGGACTTGTGCTGGTGCCAGTTGTTTCCAGGAGCTGAACCCCAGAGGTGGAGGGCAGACAGTGAAAGCAGTGATTTGGGGCACAGTGCAGTGATGGGACAAGCCCTCTTTCTCCATCGCCTCTCACCTCTCCCTGTTTCCCACCGCAGGATGAGAAGAACCAGATGATGACCACAAACGTCTGGCTGAAGCAGGTAGGAGCATGTTCCCTCTCTGAGGCAAGGGCACAGCATTTGGGGCAGAGAGAGACCCTGTCCGGGGAGGGGGGGCTTGGTGACATCTCCATGGTGCTGCTCGTCTGAATGCTGCCAGAGGAGGAGGAGGCATTGGGCAGCTTGGTCCCACCAGACCAAGGGCCATCTGATGCCCTTCCCTCCATGTCTCCCTCCAGGAGTGGAGTGACTACAAGCTGCGCTGGGACCCGGCAGACTTTGACAATGTCACCTCCATCCGGGTGCCCTCCGAGATGATCTGGATCCCTGACATTGTGCTCTACAACAAGTGAGTGATGCTGCCGAGATGGGGCATTGCTAGGGAGAGCTCCCCCATCCCATCCCATCCCATCCCATCCCATCCCATCCCATCCCATTCCTGCAGCTCATAGAATCCTAGAATTCCAGACTGGTTTGGGTGGAAGGNCTCTCCGCTCCCCAGGAGGAGCATGGGGCAGCTTTGAGGGGGCTAATTCCCCTCTCCCCACCCCAGGGTGGGTTTAGCATCCCTGCCTGCTGTGACAGAGAGGGGGCTTGCCCAGAAGGGACACCCCATCTCGGTGGTGTGCAGGGAGGGTGAAAGGGGGGTGTGTGTGTGTCAGTGATCTCCACCCCATCCCCGTGTCCCCGCAGCCGCCTGCCTGCGGGAGCAGCCCGGCAGCCACGCCGAGGAGCGTCTCTTCAAGCATCTCTTCACTGGCTACAACCGCTGGTCACGGCCGGTGCCCAACACCTCCGACGTGGTCATCGTGAAGTTCGGGCTTTCCATCGCTCAGTTGATCGACGTGGTGCGTAGCTCGCCGGTGGAGATCCCAGTCCCGTGTGGCTTCTGACTTTTCACCAGTTGGTCCTGCTGGTCTGTCAGGCCAGGGCCTGGGGACCCTGGTGGGACGTTGGGTTTGGGCAGCAGTCACCTCCTGGCCATCTCCAGCAGGTGACAAACCACCCGCCCTGCCTCCCTCAGACCTCCATCGAGCGGGGGGGTCTGCACCCCTCCTCTCCATCCCAAACCCTGCCTTGCCTGACAGCAGGAGAGAATCAAGGAAAACCACACTTCTCCATCCCTGCCATGTCCTTGTCCACCATCTACCTGCCCTGAGGCACCTCTGGGCTTCTCTGTCCATCCATCCCTTGCTCATTCCTCCCACGCACACCCATCTACCCGCCCATCCACCTTTCTACCTATCCATCTATCCACCTTTCTACCTATCCATCTATCCACCTATCCATCTCTCCATGTCTCCATCCTTCCATCCATGGGACGGTACCTTTGTCCATCCCTTGGAGCAGCTCAGAGCTGTACGCTGCAATACGCTATTTCTTGCTGCCATCTAGTGAGCAGATATCTCAGGGAAATATAATCTCGGACTTGTGCTGGTGCCAGTTGTTTCCAGGAGCTGAACCCCAGAGGTGGAGGGCAGACAGTGAAAGCAGTGATTTGGGGCACAGTGCAGTGATGGGACAAGCCCTCTTTCTCCATCGCCTCTCACCTCTCCCTGTTTCCCACCGCAGGATGAGAAGAACCAGATGATGACCACAAACGTCTGGCTGAAGCAGGTAGGAGCATGTTCCCTCTCTGAGGCAAGGGCACAGCATTTGGGGCAGAGAGAGACCCTGTCCGGGGAGGGGGGGCTTGGTGACATCTCCATGGTGCTGCTCGTCTGAATGCTGCCAGAGGAGGAGGAGGCATTGGGCAGCTTGGTCCCACCAGACCAAGGGCCATCTGATGCCCTTCCCTCCATGTCTCCCTCCAGGAGTGGAGTGACTACAAGCTGCGCTGGGACCCGGCAGACTTTGACAATGTCACCTCCATCCGGGTGCCCTCCGAGATGATCTGGATCCCTGACATTGTGCTCTACAACAAGTGAGTGATGCTGCCGAGATGGGGCATTGCTAGGGAGAGCTCCCCCATCCCATCCCATCCCATCCCATCCCATCCCATCCCATTCCTGCAGCTCATAGAATCCTAGAATTCCAGACTGGTTTGGGTGGAAGGGACCTCCCAGCCCCCCCAGTGCCAACCCTGCCATGGGCAGGGACACCCTCCACTAGCCCAGGTTGCCCAAAGCCCCATCCAACCTGGCCTTGAACACTGCCAGGGAGCCAGGGGCAGCCACAGCTTCTCTGGGCACCCTGGGCCAGGGCCTCAGCACCCTCACCAGGAAGGATTTCTTCTTTATATCTATACCATCCCATCATATAATCTTATATCATCCCATCACAACCCATCACAACCCATCCCAGTAGCTCCCTCGTGCTGCCAGCCCCCATGGGCATCCTGCCCCCCATCCCACCCCAGTGGTAAGGATACAACTCAGTCGGCATCCATCTCTCCGTATCCAGTGCTTATGCTCCCACCCATGTCCACGCTCTGGGTGATGCCCAGGAGGGTGAACCCAGCATGGTGCAGGGATGCACGATGGGGCCACATTCTCAAATCAAGGCTCATACCAGCCCTGAAACCTGGGGGAGCTCCTGGCCCTATTTTCTGGGGGGGAACCCTTCATCCTCCTCTAACCTTCCACCTCTCCACCCCTGCAGTGCTGACGGGGAGTTTGCTGTGACCCACATGACGAAGGCTCACCTCTTCTCCAATGGGAAGGTGAAGTGGGTGCCGCCCGCCATCTACAAGAGCTCGTGCAGCATTGATGTCACTTTCTTCCCCTTCGACCAGCAGAACTGTAAGATGAAGTTTGGCTCCTGGACCTACGACAAGGCCAAAATTGACCTGGAGAACATGGAGCACCATGTGGACCTCAAAGATTACTGGGAGAGCGGCGAGTGGGCCATCATAAATGCCATCGGCACCTATAACTCCAAGAAGTATGACTGCTGCACCGAGATCTACCCCGACATCACCTTCTGCTTCATCATCCGTCGCCTCCCACTCTTCTACACCATCAATCTCATCATACCCTGCCTGCTTATCTCCTGCCTGACCGTGCTGGTCTTCTACCTGCCCTCCGACTGTGGGGAGAAGATCACCCTCTGCATCTCTGTCCTGCTTTCCCTCACTGTCTTCCTGCTGCTCATCACGGAGATCATCCCATCCACCTCGCTGGTCATCCCTCTCATCGGCGAGTACCTCCTCTTCACCATGATCTTTGTCACGCTCTCCATCATCATCACTGTCTTTGTCCTCAACGTCCACCACCGCTCCCCCAGCACCCACACGATGCCCCGCTGGGTGCGTAGCTTCTTCCTCGACTTCATCCCTCGCTGGCTCTTTATGAAGAGACCCCCAGTGCTGCCTCCCCCCGAGGGGACCGCGGGGCAGTACGACCTTCCGGGGACCAGGCTCAGCACCTCCCGGTGCTGGCTGGAGACCGATGTGGATGACAAGTGGGAGGAAGAGGAGGAGGAGGAGGAGGAAGAGGAGGAAGAAGAGGAGGAGGAAGAGCAGGAAAAGACGTACCCCAGCCGCATGTCCCAGGGGGGGCCCCACGGCCAGGGCACCCAGTGCCGCTATGGCTGCGGGCGCCAAGCTGGGAAGACATCGGCGAGCTCAGCCCCCCGGGTGCCCCCCAAGGGGGAGGAGGAGGAGGAGGTGGGCTCGGAGCGGGGGCTGATGCTGTCCCCCAGCATCCTGAAGGCCCTGGAAGGGGTGCAGTACATCGCGGACCACCTGCGCGCTGAGGATGCTGACTTCTCGGTGAGTGGGTGCCCCCGAGGGCTGGGGGGGTAAGGGGGGTCCCCCACCCTGGGTGCTGCCTCCTGCCACTTGTACCTGCACGGCAGGGGGGGAGGGGGGCAGTGCTGGGACCCCTGATCGGTTCCCTGGCTGCTGAGGACCCAAAGCCAGGGAGAAGATCAACGACACCCTCCTTGGAAATGCCCGGTCCACAGGGTCAGTTGAGGGTCTGTGACGATGTTGGGGGTCCCTCTCCCGCCTGTGGTGTCCTGCCCTCGGAGAGCAGAGATGGCCCAACCTGCCCTGCTGGGACCCTGCTCAGGGGCTGCACCCTTACTTTTAGCCAGGTGGATTCAGAAATCCCTGGGTGGGATTTGCTCTGCCCTAAGCAGCCTCCCCAGAGAGGTCCATCCCCCAGCCCTGCTGCTCCAGGGGTTTCCTGAGACACAAGACATGGGGTATCTCCTTGCCCTAAAGCAAACGGCAGATGCAGAGGAAGAACCGGGTGGTCTCCTAACCCCAAGGGGTCCTCACAAACCGGGGGTTGCATCCTCTGCCCACGCTCACAGCCCCTTTCCGCTCGGCAGGTGAAGGAGGACTGGAAGTACGTGGCCATGGTGATCGACCGCATCTTCCTCTGGATGTTCATCATCGTCTGCCTGCTGGGCACCGTGGGGCTCTTCCTCCCGCCCTACCTGGCGGGGATGATCTAGGGGCTGGGCCAGGCTGCGGTGGGGATGGCAGGCAATGCACAGTCCCTCCTCCCGGGGAGCTGGCATGGTGATGCCCATGTCCAGCCAGACCCTTGCCTCTCCCTGGGATGACACGGGTGCAACCATGGAGAACCCTTGGATGGGAAATGCAGGGTGAAGCAAGGGCTGTGCCAAGGGGTGACCTGGGGATGGTGGGGAGGGACGGCTACCTGCCATCCTGCCCAGGGCTGTCGCAGCCATCCTGGCATTGAGAAAGACGTGGTACAGCTTCTCCATCCAGGAGAGGCATCTGTCTCCTCGAGCTGCTTGCAAGTCCTACCCAAAACCCAAGAGCTGCGTCTCGTTGTGACTGTAACGTGCTGGGCAAGAAGAGGGGACATCACAGCTGGTTTAGGACGCATCCTGACCGCAGGGTGCTCTGGACCACAGGCTGGTGAAGTCATGCACAACATGGGGCGGGCAATAACACTTGGGATGGTCCATGCAGAAGGGGTACAGCCATGGGAGGAGAGAGGTCCCTGCTCAGCCGCATGGCTCGGTGGTCTCTGCTCTGCAAAGCCCAGCCCACGTGCAGACCCTCTGCAACACGCTGGCACGAGCAGTTGCATCTGCACCATCCCACACCGGAGCTTGGGGTGGCAGGGAGACGGGAACAGCCAAGCCAGAAATGTGAGTGGCCTGGAAGGGAAAAACCACCCTGCAGAACGGGACAACCCACCCAGCCATGGCCAGGCAGTGCCCACGGACCCTGGGAGCTAGCTTTTAATTTCTAGCCTCCATGTACCCTAAAGGACCCATGCTTACAGAGCATCTACTCTCGTTTTCTGTGTCCCAAGAGACACCCAGCTTTTCCTGCAACATTTTCTCCTCCAGGAGACCGACCCATCGCAGTGCCGGATGCAGCCCGAGGGGTTTCAGAAAACACTTTGTGCTTTCAGGAGTGAAATGGGCTGGAATAAACGGTGCCACGGAGGGACGCGCGTGTCCCGAGGGTGTTGCAGCCGTTCATGCAGCCATCGGTGCTTGCAGGCTGGCTCGGGTGTGCACACACGGGGCTGAGAAATGGGGATGTGCGAGGGAGCGTGTGCCCTGGTGTGGCTGGCTGGATGTGTGCGTGGGTGTACGTGCGTGTGACCCCCCCAACCTGCCACGCACGGGGCTTTGGGGGTCCTGCAGAGCTGGGAGTGCACGGGTGGAGAGAGGTGTCCTGTGAGGACGATTTCTGGCTCGGTTGGGGCTGTGTCTCCTCGGGGTGATGCAGGGGTGTTGGCTGGAGGTGAGCAGGGCCCAGCACCCCGGAGCACTGCCAGGCCATGGCACGGCTTTAGCAGACATCACCGCGATGGGGCAGGGAAGAACCCGCTCCCCCTCCCACGTTAAACCCTGCAGCCCCCTCGCCAGCCGCAGCCGGCACCCACCGCCCCTCTCAGCTCAGCCCTGCCTGGATGATGAGGCCACCAGGTCACGAGCCCTGGGAGACCCCCCAGTGTGGCTCGAGACCCCCAAGCATCCTTTTTTTTTGGGGGGGTGATCCCATCTTCACGGCTGTGCTACCCTGCATAAACCACTTCCCAGCAGCCTCCACCATGAACTTCCCGTGATTCCTGATGCTCTTCCGAAAGCAAAGGTCTGCAGATGCTCTCACTAGCAAGCCTTGGGGTGGGAGCAGGGGGATTCCAGGACCCTTGTATGGATTGTGGGGTCAACGGGAGGGAAACGGGGCTCCAGAGAGGATGTGGACGCAGCAGACCAAGGTTCACCCCAGCAGCTCCCCTGGGGATGCTGCCACCGGGATGGCGCTTCCCTACGCCGGCAAGATGGTCTGAGCAGCACCAGCCCTACTCTTTGTAAGGAGGTGCTGGTGACCAGGGATGTGTCCCCAGGGTACGGGGGTGACAGGCAAGTACAGGCACAGCGGGACTTTGTGCATGGTTTATCTCAGCCAGAATGAACAGCGTTGTGGGAAGATGCTGGGGAAAAGCCCGAACCGTACAGTTTCCAACTCAAAGCACAAACCGAACAGAGACTTGGTTTGCCGTCGTTGCTTACACAGAGCGGCTCGGGGAAAACTCAGCTGGAAGAGGCACCGTTCTCCTGGTTTGTGTCACCAAAGGCTGCAGTCAGTGGGGTCCCACCATGGTCTGCAGACTTGGGGCCGGGCACGCTCTGGCCACGGGTGCCGGGACTGGCTCCACCACGGGGCGTGGACCCTCCTCCCATCATTAAATAAACTCTTCTGTACAACGTGCAAGGAAACACAAACAGTCCCTCTGGCCACTGCTCTGATGGCCCCGGGGAGACCCCCATGTGGCCCCCTCCCTGGGATGCCAGCCCCCCCAGTCAACGCCATGCCGTCTGGCTCCCGGCAGTGAGGAGTGGGGTCCAGGTCCCCATCGTGACACGCTCCCCGTGGCTGTCTGTCCTCAGAGGGGCCGAGGGATGGACACACGGACCTGACGGCAGCCGGAGAGTGAGGAGCTGCCGAGCCAGAGGGACCTTCAGCAGCCCTCGAGGACAGCCAGGTCTCCCCCGGCCCTTTCCAGGGACGAGTCACCGGATGCCTCCATTCTTCAGAAGACCGATGAGACGATGCTAAAGACACGAGCGGCTGCAGGAGGAGGGGGGACAGGGAGGGCAGGACAGCAAGGCCACGGGAGACACACAAAAGCCAGCTCCTCTGCAACGCTCTCCTCCCATGTCCACCAATCGAAGCGTGACGATTCCTCTCCTCCTCTCCTTCTCCACCCCTTCTCCTTCCCTTTCTCCACCCCTGCCGTCACTCCAAGCACAGCTTCACCAGGTTGGCCTGGAGCTTGGCTTGGTCCACAGCATCCAGGAGGTTCTTGGCATCCATGGCCAGGGTGTGGGAGGCCATCAGCATCTGTCGCTTGCACTCTTCGCTCAGCGAGGTGACGGCATTCTGTTGTGCCAGGCGCATCTTGTTGATGAGGTCGGCCAAGTCCTTGTTGAGCAGCTTCTGGGTCCCCTCGATCTGACCATGACAAGCGGGTATTACAGACAGGGGTGATGCCAGCACCCGACCCCATGCTGGACCCCTCTCCCTCCTCCCTGGTCCTACCTCGGTGCGGGAGGCAGCAGGCAGGATGGGCAGGATCTCATCGACGCTGCCGATCAGCTTCCGCAGGGACAGGCCCACTTTCTGTGGGGGAGGGAGGCAGGGTTAGGATGGCTCCGGGCACAGGCACAGGGAAGTGGTGCATGGAAATAGTCTGTGCTGCTGAGTCAAGGATGCCATTCGGAAGAAGGGCATGGTGAGACACTCTCCCATGCTGGAAATGCTCCCACCATTGACCCAAGGACCCAACAGAGGAGCAGGACATGGAAATGTTCCCACCGTTGACCCAAGGACCCAACAGAGGAGCAGGACATGCTGGAAATGCTCCCACTATTGACCCAAGGACCCAATGGAGGAGCAGGACATGTTGGAAAGTCTCTCACCATTCATGTAAGGACTGAATGGAGGAGCAGGACGTGCTGGAAACTCCCCCGTGATTGACCCAATGATCCAAAGGAGGAGCTGGGAATGTTGGAAATGCTCCCTCCTATATGCGCAAGACCTTCCCGAGAAGGATGCTTGGTGGGAACCTCACAGCAGACTCATTCCCAACTCCCTGCCCCGTTCCCTGTAGAAGCCCTGGTGCTGTCCCCTCCCTGCCCTCCTTACCTTCACCACCAGGATGTACTCCTCTGGGGGCAGGAGGCTGATCTCATTCTTCAGCTGCAGCACGGCCTGCACCAAGTCCGTGACGTTGTTGTACACCATGTCATCCGTGCGGTCCAGGTTGGCCGTGGGGGCTGGGTGGATGGGCTGTTGAAGAACGGGTATATGATGGGATCAGATGGACCGAGGGGGCAAGGAGGGAAAGACCAACACCCATGGGGAGCTCTGGCCAGACCCATCCACCTCCCAGGTGCAGAGGGATGATGGAGGAGGAGGAGGAATGAGGCTGTGGAGATGGAGGAAGAGGACTGGGACCGTGGTGGCCCGATCCAGGGAGGTCTTACCTGTGCCCCAAGTCTTGGAGGTTTCTGGGGGGGGCCCGTGAACTCCGCTATGCCGTCAGTAAGGGAAAGGAAGGAGAGTCACTCTGGCTGTTCCCCCGGACACGCTGCAAGACCCCTGGGACCTGTGCCACGTCCCACACCACGCTGGAGCAGCGTGTCCCACTGCGGGTGGACACCCTGACCCACCCCAGCCGTGCCACCTCCCCGCAGGGTCAGGGTCCCCCGTGGACCCCCCGTGCAGCTGTAGGCACTCACTGTAATCCGTCTCCTTCTCCGGGAGCAGCTGCAGAGGGAAGAAACAGGGAATGAGACGCACAAAATCCTGGCTGGAGGAGGAGGCATCGCCATCCTCTCCCGGGGCTCGTGGTGGGGAGCTCCACACCACCAGCATTTCACTTCATTAACATTTTCAGGTTAATTTTCGTAACGCAAGGGGCACATATATAAATATCTATCACCTGACCACGCCAAAGCAAGTCAGGATCTCCAGACAATCCCGGGAGAAGAACCCACATACACCCTGACCCGGCTGCTCTGGGGCCAGCACTACTCACCAGAGGAGCGTTGTTGTTCATAAACACCGTCGGGTCCTGCAAAGGGGGAAAAAAAAGAAAAAGAACTAAAAAAAAAAGGGATTTTCCTGATTTCTGTGAAACACACCAGAGGAACGCATCTCTGCAGGGTCTGGGAATGCAGGAGGGAAAGGGGCTTCATGGCCATCTCTGGTCCCATCTCCATCCCATCCCATCATCCTTATCCCATCTGCTCCTGGAGTATCAGAAACCTCAAACTGCTGCTCCAAAAAAAAAAAAAGGGAGCTTAATTCAAGGAGCTGTTTGCAGCCGCTCGGCATCCGACAGCCCCGGGGGCGAGAGGAGCTGGGCTTTGCTTCACCGGCTGTGTGAGTCTATCAAATAAAAGATTTTCTGTCTCCTTCCAAGCCTGTCTCAGAGCTGATGGATTAGTCACACATCAGCTATCTCCAGTCCATATTTCAAAAGCATTCTAAAAGCTCATTAAGATGCAATTGCAAGTATTTAAAATTTGCCCGAGTTTCAAAATACTAATTTTGAAATGAAGCAGCTCTGTGAGATTTTTACGGGTGTGGAAAAGAAAGGGGTGCATGAGGTTTGGCTGCTGGAGG
Organism: Aramus guarauna; assembly: GCA_013400195.1. Classification (NCBI taxonomy): domain Eukaryota; kingdom Metazoa; phylum Chordata; class Aves; order Gruiformes; family Aramidae; genus Aramus; species Aramus guarauna. The sequence continues at coordinate 31,993 of VXBL01005762.1, read as the reverse complement.
AGCCTATCCTCCAAGGAAAAAAAATGGCTTTTCCAGCCATGAAGAACAACCTTAGTGGTTGCTGTGGCTCCTCCAGCACCTTCATGAGGGTACAAGAGCCGGAGGCAGCCCGAGGCCACTCACCAGGGACTTCTCCTCCTGCCGCAGCCACTGGTAGTCCTCCACCATCTGCTTCTGCTGCTTGTCCAGGACCTGCTGCATCTTGAGCTTCTCAATCTCCCAGAGCTTCTGCGCCTCCTCCCTGCTGCTGGGACGGAGGAAATCTTCCTCCTGGTGTGCAGAGCCGGTGGTGACCGGGGCCTCAGGAGTCAGAGCCAACCCCCTCCCCGATTTCAGCACAGGAGCCAGAGCCCCGCTCGGTGCATGCAAGCCATGCGCCAGACCCCAACAGCCATGAACCCCCAAACTGAGTTTGGGAAGCACTTGCGGAAACCACCACCTGGCCCCAAACCCTCCCACCGCCACGTCCCAGCACTTTCCGTGGGCAGCATGCATGGAGCACCCTGGGTGGTCCACCTCATCGTGCTCGTGGTGGGGCCGTGCTTGGCACCGCGGCTCTCCCATTCACACCGGGCAGAGCATCTCAGGACGTGCTGCAACACCCAGCTCTGATTTCGGGGTTAGGGTAACCCAGCTGAGGCTGCAAACCATTGCTGACGTTTCAGGTGACAACACCGGGAGTGAGGAGCTGACCCAAAGCCCCGAGGAGCAGCAGCCACCTGTCCCCTGCTTGTTTTTGGGGATGCTGTGCCATCCACTCATCCACCAACATGCCTTCATCGGGATGCGCGTGCAAACATGCATGGCGGGGGGCTGGAGACACCCTGGAGCCCTTCATGGGCTCGATCCCTCCAGGTGCCAGGATTTGGCCCTCCCACAGTCAGGTCAGAAGCAACATTGAGCTCAAAGCAGCGGAGGCAGCAGCACAGAGCAGAGCACGGTGCAGCGAGCATCCCTCCCACCGAGCCCTGGCCTCCTGCAAGGTCCCTGACGTGCCCAGGATGAGGCCACCCAGGACCGGGATGTCCTCTGGATGCTGCGGGATGGGAGAAACCTTCTCTTACCCTCATGCTGTGGCGCTTGAAGACGCTGTGGCGGTTGAGCGGTGGGGTGTGCAGGGAGTTGGCCGGAGACTGGTACTCGATGGGGCTGGTGAGTGTGGGGGAGCTGGCACACAGACCCTCGGGCACCTGCGGGCGGGGGGGGGCGGGCAGCGGGGTGGTGTGGGCACAAAACAAGCCACGGGGGTGTTAGTGCGGACAGACGGACGGACGGACAGAGCAGACAACGTGGGGAAGAGCAGCTTTTGCACCAGGAGCAGCCTCCGCCCTCACACCCGTCTGTGCAGCAGGATCAGGATCTTCCTCCCTGCTCCGCTCTTCCTCACCCTGAACATGGGCTTGAGACCTCCCGCACTGCTGCCTGAACCCCTGCCCAGCCCCAAAAGAGCACCCAAAATAGTTGCTCTTGAGGGTTTCACCCTGATGCTCCGCGGACCAGCACCGGACCTTGCAGAGGGGGTGACCTGTGCTCCCACAGAGCAGCCAGGATCAGCCCAGGTAACACCAGAGAGCAGCAAACCTCCTCTCCTCCCAACCGTGCACGAAAACCGGCCGGTGCCGAGTGTGCAAACTCCCCTTCCCGGGGGTAAAATCCTCTCTGCCAGCTCCGAGGGACACACAAACCGCGGGGCAGGCAGGGCAGGGTAGCGCTGAGCCCCGAGCGGTGCGGTGACCTGCTGGCAAGGCAGCAGGAGACACTCGATGGTGGCATGGTGCACCTCGGAGCCCCAAAAACTGTGACCCCCCGAGGGCTCGAGCTCTGGGTAGGGCTTTCCGGCGTCAACCCCTTTGCTCAGGTTCCTGTGGGATGCTCCGGCCGTGTAACCTTACCTGGAACTGCAGCTTGGGAGCCAGGAGGTTGCTCTGGGGTGGTGGCTTGTACCTGGGTCTGCTGGGCTGCGGGGAGCGGAGGAAGGAGAAACACACGGTGGGTGCAAGATCAGGGATGTCCCAACTTCTGCGGCATCCATGGGTGGGTGGAGGTGGGGAGATGAACCCCTCTGCCCTCTCCTCACCTTTGGGGGTGGCTCCTGGAAGGACGGCGGCTCCATGATTTTGGGAGGCCGGTGGCGGTTGTTCTTCTCCTGCTCCTTGGCCAGCTCCTTCTCCATCAGGTAAATGTCACTGCAGGGGGAGAAGGGAGGGGGTGACAGCCCCGGGAGGGAGCGTTGGCACAGCCCCCTGTGGCAGGGACACATCTCCTGTGCCCAGGGATGCTGGAGCTGGAGGGCCCATGGAAAACACGAGGGAGCAAGGAGGGATGGGAAGAGTAAAGGGAAAGGACTGGGAGGACAGAGCGTGGTCCTGGCCGGCCACACCAGCATCACCATGGCTGGCACCAGGTTGCTCCTGGTTGCTGCTGGCCATAGCGCTGTTAGGGATGGACAGATGGACAGACGAGTGCCAGAGGTCAGGACTTCCCTGCAAGACCCCTCCCCGGGAAGCAAAGCATTTCCACGTCAGCCCAAGCACCACCACCCCAGGGGCAGGTGGGTTCAAATGCTCTGAAATGGTCCTTTGAGTTCAGACTTGGCCAGAAAACTCCAGACCCGAGACCTCACACAGCTTCACTTTTCTCCTTCGCCCACTTGCCCACCTCTCCATCAAACCACGGACCCTCCAGCCCATCACCGCTTCCCCACCTCCCCGCTCACCTCAAGTTGCAAACCAGGTCCTTGAACTTGGGCCTTTCGCTGGGGTCGTAGTCCCAGCATCGCGTCATGAGGGTGTAGAGGACGGGTGGGCAGAGGTCGGGCTTGGGCAGGCGGTCACCCCTCTCCAGCACCCCGATCACATCCTTGTTCTCCAGCCAGAAGAAGGGCTGCTTGCCGTAGCTCAGGATCTCCCACATGCACACAGCTGTGGGAGCAACAGGAGCCACCTCAGCTGATGCTAGAGCTGGGGGACCAGCCCCTCGCTCGGGGTTTTTTTGGGGACCTGGCGACATTGCGATGCCTTGCTGCCTGACACCGTGTCCCTTGGCTGCTTGGCCTTTCCGGTCCCCGGGTGAAAAATGCAGAGGAAAGGGCTGCCTGCTCTCCTGGGGAGCTGCAAGGAGCCCAGCTCCTGGTCGCTGCTGGCCATAGCGCTGATAGGGACCGACAGACGGACAGACGAGTGTCAGAGGCCATGGGGATGGGCGGACGGGCGGGGAGATGGATATTTGGAGGGGACAGAGTTTAACTCAGCCCCCCCCCCGCCCCTGCCGACCGTCTTGATTTCACTGGAGGAGGAAGCACCTAATGATGGTTGAATTGGAGGAAGCTCTGCCCCGGGAGCCCTTCCCTAAGGTGTATTCCCCCACGGGCAAGGATGGGATAACCCCCCTGTCCCAGAGCAGGATTTGTCTCTGTGCATTAAGACGATGCCATGGGAGGCATACGATGCCCGGGACCCCGCTCCATCCCCGTCCCACCACTCACCAAACATCCAGACGTCGCTGGCTGTCGTGAAGCGACGGAAGTTGATGGATTCGGGTGACATCCACTTGATGGGGAGACGGGTGATAGATGCTGGAGGGAGAGACAGAGGGTGGTCGTGCTCACTGCGGGGGCATGGACCAGCCCCAGCACAGGCAGGGCAGCGAGGTCTCACCATGGTCTCTGCCCCAGCCCCTTCCCACCACCCCAGTCTGCTGCCGTGGGGAGCCCCGCCACGTGCCAGCTTTGCCATCCGGAGAAATCCCTGCTCCAACCTCACAGGCTCGGAGCGAGCCCCAACTCCATCACGCAGCCCTTACCTTTATAGTACTCCTCGTCCTCGATGTACCTGGAGAGCCCGAAGTCGCCCAGCTTCACACACTCCGGGGAGGCCACCAGGATGTTCCTCACGGCAATATCCCTGCAAGGAGAGAGACCTTTGGCTGGGGAGAAGGGATGGAGAAGGCGAGCTCACACCTGGACAACCAGGGTCCAAAAGGGTCTGCAGCAGAGGATGCTGCCAGGCCCTGCCCGTTCCTGCTCCCCGCCTGCCTGTCCCCCCCCGGTCCCTGCCTTCCCCTGCCTCTCCCGGCATCCTGCCCGACTCCTCTTCCCTCCTGCCCTACCTGTGAACGCAGTTGATGGCCTCCAGGTAGGCCAGGGCTTTGCTGATCTGCAGCACGTAGAGGATGAGCGTGGGCACGGCAAGGCAGTGCTTGCTCTGCTCCAGGTATTGCCCCAGCTGCAAGGGGACGAGGGAGGGGGGGGGGATCAAGGACCGAGCAGGGGCAGGAAGGGTGGCGGGGGGACAGGATGGGATCCAGCGGTGGGACCCAGCTCACCTCTCCGTAGGGACAGAGCTCCATGATGATCCAGGTGGGCTCCTCTTCCGCAATGCCGATGAGCTTCACGATGTGGGGGTGGTCCAGCTTCTTCATCAGCACTGCGGGGACACCAGGTCGGACACCCTGCAATGGTGGGGGGTCCCCTCCAGGGGCCCAACCCCCTGTCCTGGGGTGCAGGGGCAGGTCTCTGCCATGAAGTTGGAGATGGAGCAGGAGGAATTGCCGAGGACAGACTAGTGGGTCCCCAAAGGGGTCGGGGCTCCCTATTTCCAGCTCTCCTGGGATCTACATCCAGGTGGTGCCCGTCCGCTCTCACACAAGGGTTCAGCAGCTTTTCTTCCCCCCCGGTAGCCACCCCTCCCATAAAACTGGTATTTTGGAGAACAGCCATGTCACAGGGGCGAGGGCAGGGGACACCTCCCTGCTCCTGCTCCATCCTGCATTGCAACGGCGATTTGTCCCCGAGCAGGAACCAGAAGATGCCGGGGCAGGGTTCTGCCATCCTGTGCCTAACACCCCACCCTTGCGATGCTGCAAACACCACCAGCCCCCCCCCATCTGCCCTCTGCCTGCCCATGCAAGCCTCAGCAGGGGGCTAAGCAGGCTCTGTCCCCCCCCGAAGGGCAGCAGGACCCCCCCCCAGCATACCCGCTTCGCTCAGGAACTTGTCTTTGTTCTCTGGGCTGCAGTTCTTCTTGCAGGTCTTCACAGCCACGTTGATCCGCTCCCCCTTCTGCAAAGACAAGAAGGGCTGGGGGCTGTTTCACCCCGCTCCACCCCGCTGCGGAGGAGGCAGGCAGGGCAGGGAGA
>VXBL01005761.1:25256-39721 GCA_013400195.1 Aramus guarauna | reverse complement strand
TCCTTATCCACCGAGTGGTCCATCCATCGCATCCATGTCTCTCCAATTTAGAGACCAGAATGTTGCATGGGACAGTATCACATGCCTTGCACAAGTCGAGGTAGATGATGTCCGCCGCTCTTCCCTTGTCAGCCAGCGCTGTAACTCCATCGTAGAAGGCGACCAGATTTGTCAGGCATGATTTGCCCTTGGTGAAGCCATGTTGGCTGTCTCCAGCCACCTCCTTATTTTCCATGTGCCTGAGCATAGTCTCCAGGAGGATCTGCTCCATGTTCTTGCCAGGCACGGAGGTGAGACTGACTGACCTGTAGTTGCCCAGGTCCTCCTGTTTCCCCTTCTTGAAAATGGGGGTTATGTTTCCCTTTTCCAGTCAGAGGGAACTTCACTGGACTGCCACAACTTCTCAAATATGATGGAGAGTGGCCTGGCCACTTCCATCTGCCAGTTCCCTCAGGACCCACAGATGAATGTCATCAGTTCCCATGGACTTGTGCACCTTCAGGTTCCTTGGATATTCTCGAACCTGGTCTTCTGCTACCGTGGGCGGTTCTTCATTCTTCCAGTCCCTGCCTTTGCTTTCTCTGACCTGGGCAGTGTGGCTCGAGCACTTGCCAGTGAAGACTGAGGCAAAGAAGTGTTTGATTACCTCAGCCTTCTCTATATCCCAGGTAACCAGGTTTCATGTTTCATTCCAGAGGGGGCCCACATTTTCCCTCATCCTCCTTTTATCACTAATATACCTATAGAAACTTTCTTGTTGTCCTTAACTTCCCTGGATAAATTTAATTCTACCAGGGCTTTGGCTTCCCTAACCTGATCCTTGGCCTCTCAAACAGTTTCTTTGTACTCCTCCCAGGCCACCTGTCCCTGCTTCCACTCTCTGTAGGCTTCTTTTTTTTGTTGTTTGACCTTGCGCAGGAGCTCCTTGTTCATCCATGGGGGTCTCTTGGTGTTTTTGGCTGACTTCCTCTTTCTTGGGACACATTGCTCCTGAGCTCGGACAAGGTGACCCTTGAATACTAGCCAGCTTTCTTGGGCCCTTCTTCCCTCTAGGGCTTTGGCCCATGGTATTCTACCCATCAGATCTCTGAAGAGGCCGAAGTCTGCTCTCCTGACGTCCAGGGTGGCGAGCTTGCTGTGCACCTTCCTCGCCGCCCTGAGGATGATCTGAGTGATGCAGATTTCCCTGTAACCTCTTCCATCTGTCCGTGTTTTCAGCTTCAGAGTTGCCTAACTGTGGTTGTAAAATGTGAGGGGGTACTAGATTTTGCAGTAAGATATTATTTTGACAAATAGTGTTTGGGAAAGTCCAATTTATCATCAACTTGTCTTATAAAANAGCTTGCTGTGCACCTTCCTCGCCGCCCTGAGGATGATCTGAGTGATGCAGATTTCCCTGTAACCTCTTCCATCTGTCCGTGTTTTCAGCTTCAGAGTTGCCTAACTGTGGTTGTAAAATGTGAGGGGGTACTAGATTTTGCAGTAAGATATTATTTTGACAAATAGTGTTTGGGAAAGTCCAATTTATCATCAACTTGTCTTATAAAATGATAGAGAATTACAGACCTAAGACCATAAAGGGTTTTCTTTGAGAGGAATGCTTAGAGGATGAGGGTCTTAACATGTGCAGAGAGACCCCTTCGTTCTCCATCTGCTGCCTTATCTATCATAACAAATGGTACAAGCCTTCATGTGGGTCACTTGACTGGTCATTTGCTATTACTGCCTGGCTGTGTTCTACAACTCATGTATTGATACACTAAGTACAGATCATAGCATCACAAGATGATTCAGCCTGGCAGGGTGATCTGGGGAGTTCTCCAGCCTCAGCCCCTGCCCAGAGCAAGCTCAGCTGTGGGGTCAGACCAAGCTGCTCAGGGCTTCAGCCAATTGAGGTGTAAAACCCCCCAAGGCTGGATATAGTCCAACCTCTCTGGGCCCTGGCTCCATTGCTGGGCTATCCTTATGGGTAAAAGGCTTCTCCTTATCTCCAGCCTCAGTCTCTCGTTTATCAGCTTGTGCTGCTGCCTCTCACTTTCCTGCCATGCACCATTGTGAAGAGCCCAGCTGCATCTCCTCCATCCCTCCCATCGGTGCCAAAGATGCTGTCAGGTGCCCCCAAAGCCATCACTTCTCCCTGCTGAACCCACAGCCTGTCCTCACAGGGCAAAGGTCCCAGCTCAGAGCCATCTTGCTGGCATGCAAAACCAGATGCAGTACCCAGATGTGGTCTGGCACGTGCTGAGCAGAGGGGACAGTCCCTGCCCTCCCCTGCTCTCAGGGCCATCCCCTGCTCACAGCACTCCAGGCACCACTGGACCTGGGCCATCCCCTACAGCTACTCCCTGGCCCCTTTTAACCCCAGCCTACATCCCTGCAGGGCTCTGCCTTCCCAGGACAGGACTTGCTGAACTTCATGGGGAACCATCAACTTGTTCCTTCCTCCCATCCATCTCCCTCTTAACAGCAACCTGGTCCTCAAGCATGTTGACTGGTTGCCCCCAGCTTGAAGTCATCTGCAAACCTGGCACATATGCCCTCCTTTCCCTCCTCCAGGTCACTGATAGAGATGTCAAACACAAGATGGATAGCATGGCACAGATAACGTAAGCTGCTGTTTGACCTTCCATGACCAGGCAAAGGTGATTCTGTAAGTCCAACCACACTGCTGTAACTTTGCCAGAATATTTTTTTCCCTATCCTTTAATATATATTGAAGCATTTTTTTTTTTTCCCCCACAAGTCAGTTTTACCAGTTTTTGTCTGTCAGATGAAGCAAACAAAATGCCTACAGCCAGGTACCCACCTGAGTTTCATAAGATACATTTGGAACAAACTGTAGCAAAATAAACTCTTCCAAATAGCTGTGTAGACTCCAGATCTTTGTAAGTTTTGGCAAGCCTGCAGTGGGTATCCACAGCTACTTAAGCCGTGTTCAACAGGAGGCAAATCTGCAGCTGTTGTCTCGTTACTCAGGAGTCTTTTGAAGCAGCTAACCTAAAAAGTTGTAATGTTCACCTAATGAATGCATTTGTACAACTATGCTGTGGATTTGCCAAGTTAAAGTTTTATCTAGTGGTATTTCAGAATCTGTTTCAAAATTAGGAATTATCCAGTTATCCCACTCTCTCCTCTTAATTTCAAATCCATTTATTTTTCAAAGGATAAAATTAGAAGCATTTCTGTCAAAATACTTTGTTGATATTTCCTGTAATTGCTCCCTGTGCTTTGTGATCTTTTCCCTTTTGCTCTTTGCAGTACCCAGGAAGAGGTCTCATTTTACACAAGACATCTTTTAGAAAAATAGCTAGTTACTCATATCATTTTTTCTTCCCCTAAAGAGACTTGTTCTCCTGTTCACCCTCACTCATTATCTCAGAAATAGGCAACATCCTTCTACACCTTTCCTTTTCTATTTTTTTCCTGTTTCTGAAGAAAAATAAGTGAATGGTAAGGACTTGCAACCTTGACACAGGAGCTTGAATATCCACCTCATGTTGACAGGTTATCTGTTTAAAGGTTAGATATCAAACCTGCCCCATCATACACACGGGCAGTGTTATCCTCAGAGTGACATTCTGTAGAAGTCTGTGGAAGATAAGAATTACAATCACAGATTATTTTTACCGTTTGCTCCATGCTGTTTTTAAGTCTTTTACTGTACAAAAGAAACATACTTGTAATGCTATAATAAAATCCTACCCTAAAAACTTATTGTGAAACGATTATTATTGTCACATCCTACTTGTCACACCTGTTCTCAGTATATGCTAAGAAGAGAATCTCATAATTTTTTCTTAAAAAATGAGGGCATGCCACATTTTATCCTTGAAAAGCTAGAAATGCTGTGGAAGACTGTTTCATGCCTTATCAACAGCACTATTAACTGAAAGTAATGTTTTAGAACTTGGGTGCCAAAATTATTGTCATTCCAGTGACAGGGTTATATTTTGCTGTCTTTTCCTAGTCAACCTTATTATTTGCCATAGATTTGCAGAGGTAAATGAGGGTAACGTTTAGTCTAGATAATTTCTGTGGCCATTACACAAGACAGTACAACAGAGAATGTTCTTGAGTACTGGAATCGAAGTTGCATTTTTAGTTCTTGCAATTAGAAAGTGATGTTACTAGAAATTCAACTATATTGATAAAAATACCAGTTATTAAAAGGGCAGAAATATGTCACTTAATGAGAACATTACTGAAGATCTCTTCAGTAGGTTATAACTTCTTCAGGTTGTAAAAGCTTTCAATATTTATGTGTCTTCTTAAAGAACAGGGTGTTTTTAGTACCTTATTTATGAGCTGAGCAAACAATTTTCAGATTTGGAAATGCGTGTAATGTTTTAACACTTTCTTCTTGGCTATTCCAGCCAATATTATGTAATGCTAGCATTTCCCCATATGCACACACATATATACATGTTTATATTTGCCATTTCACACATAGGTTATTAGACTGCTGGTATTCATCACCAGGCTTCTGTTCAATTGCATTTCAGTTCTGTGTGCATTGTTTGCACTCTAAAGCATTTTTTTTAATTCCTTGATAATTTGTAATGTGTTATCATTGTTCTTTTTCTGAGCTCAGATTAATTTATTTCATAATACAATTTCAATTTGTTTAAGTTCAGTAAGTTCAATAAAAGTAATATTGTGTGAAATATACATGTAATAGTTTAAAAGGTTTGAAAAATAACTGTTGAACCAGCCAAATAAACAATTGGCAACACTGCTTAACTTTTTCTTTAGTGCCTGGTCAGCCATTGAACTTCAAAGCAGAACCTGAGTCTGAAACAAGCATATTACTTTCCTGGACACCTCCACGCTCTGATACCATTTCCAGCTATGAACTGGTTTACAAAGATGGGGAGCATGGGGAGGAGGTAAGTGAAAAGACTTTACTTCTAATAAATACTCTTTAACGAGTCAGACATAAAATGCTGCAAAGGTTTAGAATTGATGGATTAGTAACTTTCTTTAGTACAAATGCCCTGATGTTTAACTTTGTTAAAGCCAAGAGTCAGCCTGACAATAGACTGCAAGTGTGTAAACAGCAGGAAATGCTGTCAATGGCTACCAGCGAGTGGAACTTCGCTGCTGTTCACGAGTCATCCGCAGAAGTTGCATTCAGTTTCAGATACTGATCATGTCTCTCCCAGCCTGTTCCTCTACAAAGGCTTGGAATTACAAATGTTTTGGGGCATGGACTCATTAAGATTTTTTTACCCTTATACTTGGACTTTGAAGTCTATTTTCAGCCTTAGAGAATTTTTGTTTCTCTTTGCAATCATGCAAGAGAGTTTTTAGCTTCTCTAATCTTTCAATAATCTTTGAGAAGAAGATAAGGGTTTTTTTTCTAAAGATAAAAACCTGCTATGGACTTTTTCTGTAACATTATTCCTTAAAGAATTTTCAGTTTCAGTGCCTCTGTGGTGTTAGCACCATAGACTTTAGAATAAACTGTTCTGATATGGAAACCATGTGATATTGCCAGGTGTTCCAGACAAAAGAAAGACGCTGGCAGTTTCAGAAGGCAGCAGGAGAGTGTCAGCCTCATTGATTTCTCCTGCATCATCAACTCATTGCTGATGCTTCAACTGAGCTTATGTTTATGCCAGCTTCAAACGTATACTGTGAATGCATAAACTTGTTTTGTGGAAGGGGGCCAGATCTGTATTTCACCTCCAAACAGGATGCAGGTCCCTGCTTAATAAGTTACCCTTTGGAAGAATCTGCTTCTTAATAATTTGAACATAAATTTAACTTTGAGGTTAAACCCAATATTGCTCCCATTATAAAACTCTGTAGTTCACTGTCAAAAGAGGTACCTATAGGTCAGGCTTTGTTCATGGGTTATTGTCTGAAAAGCATTTTATACTTTGTACACAGCTATTACTTCCTCAGTCAAACAATTTTTCTGGCTGTTTCACCCATTAAGCTGTCGACTTTAAAAAACATTGTTCCTTAATATATACTTGTCAAAAGTAATGTATTCTTTTTTGTTTTGGTTTGATTTGGTTTTGTTATGATTTCTTTTTGCAAATCTAATTTTTTATCAGTGGGGTTATCATCAGAGTATAAAATATTTCTTCTATAGGGAATGTACGTAATTCAGTGTCTGTAAATATTAATCAAGGCATCCTCTTATTACCTACCTTTAGCAACGAGTTTCCACTGAACCTACTACATCTTATCGCCTGCAAGGCTTAAAGCCAAACAGCTTGTACTTATTCCGTCTAGCTGCACGTTCTCCTCAAGGCCTGGGTGCTTCAACAGCGGAAATCTCAGCAAGAACCATGCAGTCAAGTAGGTGTCTTTCCCTGCTAGCTTTAAACCCTTGTCTTGTATTTCTCAAAGAGATTACTCTCAGTACTTCAGAGAGGGAGCAACAGCAAAAAAGACAAAATGATAAAAATACAGCATTCATGGTGATTAATAGAGCAAAAGAATGCTTAAAGTGTGTGTTTTCGTACGTATATTGTGATCAACTTAATATAAAAGTGCCTTTAACATAGTTTCAGGAAAAAACTCTGTAAACTAGTGTCTTGTCTAAGGACACAATGCTATGCTGTCGTAATAATATTTTATTTTATATTATAATAGGATAAAATATTTTATCATGCAATAGATGTACATTAATAATAGTCCTCCACCCATGAAATTCCACCTGCCTAGTCTGCAGATTTCCTGTAATACTTCTTTGTTCCTGCAGCATCTCCCTGAAGTACAAAAAATTGTGGGTCAGGTCAACTATTTCAGACTATACCAAAAATTTCCTCATAACTGTTCTTCTATAGTAGCTAATCATTCTGATTTTAAGTTAGATTTTTTAAATATTCAGTCATTTTTTACACCAGTAGAAAAAATGTTTTCTCACTGGATGCTTATGCAAACAATGTCATGAAACTCATCACATTTGTCTGCAAATGAGATGCAAAAAATGGTCAGGGATTTATAGATTCACTTTAAAATATTTAAATTAAGACTTAATTAAAACAGATATTCAAGGATGATGTCCAGAAGTGCTAGTCTTGCCTGATAAATTATGCTTTCCTCACAGTTTGCAGTACACTGTGTCATTTTAAAACTTAGTGCAATTCTGTTTGTATTTGTTTTAAATTAAATGGCCTTTTTTCAAGTAATATTATTCAAAACAGAAAATTCAGACTCTCCATCGACATGAGTCTTTTTAATTTGCAGTCTATGACAGATGTGATTATACTATCATTCTTTGTTAGTGTTATATATTAGTAGTAATTAGTGGCTGGAGATACAGTGCTGCAGACCTTCAACCAAAGCTAAATGTGCTTCTGAAGAATTTCTAAGGCATTTGGAATAAGCGTAAAAGACAATTATATAACACAAGGCTAGATTTAGAGAGAGTGGCAAGGCATCTTTTAATTTCAGTAATTCGGAATCGATAATTTGATGAAGAAAAGAAAAAGGTATTTATTTATTCTGCGCGCCATTTCAGCTATTTAGAAAGCTCATTCTAAATAGCTGAAATTGGGTGAAGATTGCTTAGACTGTGCATACAAAATCAAAATCTAGGTTCGAAGGTTGCACGTTCCATATAGAAGAACATTGCCATTTTTCCCTTCTTGAATATAAGAATATGTTACGCTTTTTTCATCCTTATGTCTTCAGATAGTAGGAAAATCCAATTTATTTCAGTGGGCAGACCCTGGTTATTTGCTAAAAAGATTACAAAATCTTTTTTGCAAAAAATTGTGTATTTTAAGAAAAAAGTATATGCATTAATAAAAACTGGTTACACAAGTAGCCTACAGCTTATCCTTAGTTACATAAATGCAATATTTTGCATTTTAATAATATAATGGCTTAAAAATTAATAAACTTCTATGAGTTTATTAGCAATATTCACCAGAATTCTCTATTGCCTTTCGTCTTGGTTTCAGAGAAAAATGCTGCAGGGATTTGTTTCTTTACATACAAGATCCTTAAGGGAGATTTTACTTCTATTTTACTTCCTGCACAAGTTGAAGGTAGAAGAGGACCAACCTGTGTTGAGTACTTGATTACTAAATTAGCCTAAAAAAAAACCCCACCTAAATCTGATAATTTTCATCTGTCCCTCCATCCACCTCCTCTAGTTAGGTGAAATGCTAGTACATTCCCTTCTGTTTTCCCTTCAGAAGAGCAACGTACCATACTGAGTAAAAATCCATTGATCCCTGTAGAAGAGCTGTAGGGAACTGAAAGAGACACGTGTAAATGCAATAGGTCACAGCAGGATCCTATGTCTTCTCCATTGCTTTAATTTTGTTTGATGTGCTTAGTATAACTACCAGAAATCCATTTGTTTCCTTTTTGCCTTAAGAAATGAGAAGAAAATAGGGTTTGTTTTGTTGTTTTGTTTGGTTTTTTTTTTTTTTTTAAAAAGCCATAAAGATCCTGCACCCAAAATTTATGTTTTCCTTACAAGAGAGAAGGCTGAAACAGGAAAGCAGTCCACATCCACTACTTCTACCAGTGAATTTGAACTATGGCTCCTTTTTTGATGCTCTCAGTTAGTAAGCATAGACTTGGATAAGTCAGAGTGCATTTAAGCACATAAATGCATACCTAACTTTCAGTACTCAAATTACTTCACTGAAAGCAATGGAATGACATACATGCTTAAATGCTCTGGAGCCCGGAACAGGTAAATATATTAACAGACTCCTTCAAGTACAAATCAGTAAAGGTGAACATTTTTGCTCTGGAAGATTGGTGCTGGTGACAAGAGACGAAACAAAATCTCTCATCGTTCTGATGTGCTAAGCTCATAAACTCTCTTTGTAAAATGAATACTTGCTTTCTTGACACGTTGTTCGGGGGTAGATTTTTTTTTTCCCTGTAGAAGTTACCTACATTATTTGTAGGATTTAATTCTTTGCTAGAAAAGGTGTCTCCAAGCGGAGTTAAAAAAATAAAACTGACAGCTGATCTAGGGTAAGTACAAGTTACAGTCAGAATCAACAAGCCTGTCACTTTTTCCTGGTAGGTAAATCTTTGACTAAGACTTTCTTCATCTTCTGTTGACTGCATGCTCCTACTATGTTGCCTACAATAAATGTTTCAGTAAATGCTTTCCATTTAAATGTAATATATGGTTGACTTGTGCAAGGCAGACTCAGTTACAAAAAAAACTGAAAAAATAATAATTTGTTTATGATACGGGGGAGGCTACAAAAATGGCAATTAATGGAGCAATTTCCAGCAATTATTGCAAGTTTTTAGGAATTCTTTAAAAAGATAATTTTTCTCAAAGAAAGCAAACCCATTTTTAGGGGATATGTCCAAATTTGTAAGTAAATACATGTCACATTCCATTTAAAATGCTATAGCTTGCACTAATTGCAATGATTATAAAGATAGATCCGTAGTCATAGAAGTGTCACGTTTTTGTTTTATTTCAAGAAGAATTTTAATTACAGGTAGGTAATATTATTTTGAGGTTTCATTTTCATATATTTCCCCTACATCCTTTTTCACCATTTAGTTGGTCTATTCATTTTCAGTTTCCTCATGTTAATAAGCCAAGGTGCATATGATTATCTGACGTTTTGCTTTTTTTAATTTTCTACTTTTTTGTTTATTTTTTATTTTCATTTGGTTGTCTTTTATTTATTTTTATTTTTTCTTTTGTTCATTTTTTTCAATCACTCCTATCCTTTCACTCAAATCCTCCTTTAACCCACTACTGAAATTAGAGCCATCAGCTCCTCCTCAAGACATTAGTTGCACAAGCCCCAGCTCCACTAGCATTTTGGTAAGTTGGAAACCTCCACCNCCTTATTTTGCAGTCATTGTTATTTTTAAACACTTATGTCTATGAACTTTTTTTCAGGTTTGGTTTGGTTTTTTTAGCTGCTTTCTTGTTCCGTGTTGTGCTTTTTGATTTGGGTTTTATTGGGTTGGTTGTTGTTTGGGTTTTTTTGAGTTTTGTTTTTGATCTTGGAAAACTGATGCTCCATACATTTTCTTTTCTTCCATGCTTGAAAGTGACAGAAGACAGCCATATTATCAGCCTCCTTTTTATACTACTGNAAGCCTGTCACTTTTTCCTGGTAGGTAAATCTTTGACTAAGACTTTCTTCATCTTCTGTTGACTGCATGCTCCTACTATGTTGCCTACAATAAATGTTTCAGTAAATGCTTTCCATTTAAATGTAATATATGGTTGACTTGTGCAAGGCAGACTCAGTTACAAAAAAAACTGAAAAAATAATAATTTGTTTATGATACGGGGGAGGCTACAAAAATGGCAATTAATGGAGCAATTTCCAGCAATTATTGCAAGTTTTTAGGAATTCTTTAAAAAGATAATTTTTCTCAAAGAAAGCAAACCCATTTTTAGGGGATATGTCCAAATTTGTAAGTAAATACATGTCACATTCCATTTAAAATGCTATAGCTTGCACTAATTGCAATGATTATAAAGATAGATCCGTAGTCATAGAAGTGTCACGTTTTTGTTTTATTTCAAGAAGAATTTTAATTACAGGTAGGTAATATTATTTTGAGGTTTCATTTTCATATATTTCCCCTACATCCTTTTTCACCATTTAGTTGGTCTATTCATTTTCAGTTTCCTCATGTTAATAAGCCAAGGTGCATATGATTATCTGACGTTTTGCTTTTTTTAATTTTCTACTTTTTTGTTTATTTTTTATTTTCATTTGGTTGTCTTTTATTTATTTTTATTTTTTCTTTTGTTCATTTTTTTCAATCACTCCTATCCTTTCACTCAAATCCTCCTTTAACCCACTACTGAAATTAGAGCCATCAGCTCCTCCTCAAGACATTAGTTGCACAAGCCCCAGCTCCACTAGCATTTTGGTAAGTTGGAAACCTCCACCGGTGGAAAAACAGAACGGCATTATCACTGCATACTCCATCAAGTACCTTGGGATTGATGGAGAAGATGTCAAGCCCCATGAAATTTTGGGAATTTCCTCGGACAATACTCAATACCTTTTGGAACATCTGGAAAAATGGACTGAGTACCGGATCTCTGTGACTGCCCACACTGATGTTGGACCTGGCCCAGAGAGCTTAGCAGTATTGATTCGGACAGATGAAGATGGTATGTTGCCTCCGCTACATCAGTTTGCGCCTCTATGACTCTGTCGATCTGCTGTCTTTTGTATAGCCTAACAGTATTTTTTTCTGCTGCTCTTTTTTCCCAGATCACAGATATTATCACCCTTTGAGTTTTTTAATCAAAGACTTGTCTTTTCTACACCATTTTTATATTTGATATTTTTATTTTTTTAAACAGAAAATACCTTTTTGTGAGTGACATGAATCTGCTGCCCCTTTGAGCCCATACATATCCTTCTTGCTCCTCCTGTAACCTAAAAATAACTCTCAGGGGAAAATCTTTCTGTCTTTTCCTTATTTTGCAGTCATTGTTATTTTTAAACACTTATGTCTATGAACTTTTTTTCAGGTTTGGTTTGGTTTTTTTAGCTGCTTTCTTGTTCCGTGTTGTGCTTTTTGATTTGGGTTTTATTGGGTTGGTTGTTGTTTGGGTTTTTTTGAGTTTTGTTTTTGATCTTGGAAAACTGATGCTCCATACATTTTCTTTTCTTCCATGCTTGAAAGTGACAGAAGACAGCCATATTATCAGCCTCCTTTTTATACTACTGAAAAAAAAAACAAAAAAACCCTCAACAACTTAGCAAATGAAAATAAGGGAAAGTTTTTTTGAAATCTTTTGTGTTTTTCTTATTAGTAGTAGTATTAATTCAATGATTAAAATATCTCTGTGCTATAATGCTTTGAATCTCAAAGCATCTTCCTTGGCTTTTGTACATTTTTACATGTTTTTCTATTTCTCTAATACTCTTTTTTCTTCCATTTTTTGCATCAGTCATGTTTTTTGATCTTTTCACTGAAAGGTAGAGCAGATTGGTTGAGCATTTTCATTTGTTGAACAATTTGTATTCTTCAAAGAAAACATAGTGAGTCTGCCCTTTTTTTAAAAAAAAAAAAAAAAAAAGCAAAAGACATGGGTGGGACAGGTGCCTGTAATTCTCTTCTGTCCAATGATGTTGTTCCAGTTCCTAGTGGTCCTCCTCGCAAAGTCGAGGTAGAGGCTGTCAACTCTACTGCTGTTAAAGTGTCATGGCGCTCACCTGTACCCAATAAGCAGCATGGTCAGATCCGAGGATACCAGGTCCACTACGTGAGGATGGAAAACGGAGAGCCAAAGGGTCAGCCCATGCTGAAGGACATTATGCTGGCAGATGCACAGGTAATTAGGGCATTTTATTTTCTTTTCTGGGCCACAATGAAAGCATTTCATATACCAGAGAGCTATCCAGAAATGCCCTTTTTTTTTTTTTCTTTCTATATTTCAGCCTCTCGGTTAACGTTTTTATCTCTATTTTAACAACTTTTTGTCAGAATACTTACATTTAAAGGTTGTTGACCCAAACCTAGGCCCCTTTTTCTGTATAGGTGTACAACTAAATGCTAAGCTGTGCCATTCTACTTGTTCCCTTAAACCTGAAGACTTCACTCAGTACCCATGCTCTGAAGTTTTAAAACATCAGGGAGATCTGAGCCAGGTCACAGTCAGTGTAGCAAACTGTGCACTGCCTGATCCACCCACCCGATATTTCTTTGTTTCAGTGGAGAACCTAGAATCATTAGAGGACTACATTAGCCCATTATTACAATGTTTCTATCATTAGCGTGTATCCACCTCGTTGCGCATTTCACAGGAAATGAATCTATTAGCGTAACTTTAGAAATCACTGAGGTATTTGTACTTGTCATTATTCATATCAGTAACTGTGCAATAAAAAGAGGAGCTTAGTTTGTATAGGTATGGGGTTACTTACATTGCAAAATTTTCTGTCTTTTTTATAATTATGAGACATGATGAAAGCAGAAGCCTGATCACATAAAGTTTAAAAAGCTTCTAAAAATGGGATTTTACTGATTGGGATACACTAGTGCTCTCTAAAACTGAAGATTCCTTAAGCTGCCAGTACTGGAGGAATCATCCTACATGGAAACTTTTACCAAGTATACACCTCTCACTGCTAGCTCTCAATTTGTGACTGGAATGACTGTAAATCGTAAGAAATTATCAACCTAGCATCAAGTGAAACATTAAACTTGCCACTTAAGCATTTTATGTGAATAAATAAATGGGATTTTTTGCTTCTTTGGTTTCTTCTTCCAGTCTTAGTTCTAAATTTCAGCTCTGCAGACATCTTTTTTGAGAACAGGTCTCCTACACCAGCATTTTGCTGATGACCCTGTTCTCAAAGTATTGTCTCTGTTCCTGGAGGTCTTTGTTGCTGTTTTACCTGCCTGTCTGTCTATCAATCTGTATGTACTTACTTACTTATTTTGCAAAACATGGTGTTCTTACAGCTTAAATTGAGAGGAGAGAAAGATGGAAACAGGTGGTGAGGTGGGAAGAAAAAGGAAAAAGGGAGAGGAGATGGAAAAGGAGATGCTGCTGCACTTCAGTGCTCCCCTTCCTTGCACAGATTTTCACTTTCAACCTCTGTGTGGTAGTAGTTTAAAATAATTTTAAACACTAGAAGGTCAGAAACAGGAGACTAGATGAGATATTGGATCCCAAATATCATAAAGGTAAAAGTTATATTTCTTTTTTTTTTTTGCCAAGTTTGGCTTTGATCTGCCTGTTTGCCATTGGTTCACTCTGGATAGTCACCTCCTTTCTCCTCCCACCACTCCTTCCTGCCTATCATACTTCTGTGATACATGTGATCAGGGCTTGTGCAGGTATGAAGACCTTGAAGGTAAAAGATCGGTGTGGTTAGATTTCAAGACTGAAAAATCCTGCTGGTAATTTAAATAAGGCATTGAATTCGTTTAGGAAACTAAAGCATATGGCCTAGTAACATGATTAAATAAACCAGGTAGCCTTTAATTCTGCCTTGGTAGCTTTTAATAATATAATCTATTATAAAATATTACTACATGGTACAAGAGGATTCATTACTTATTTCATCTTTCAGTAAAAGAAAAGTGTCTGGGTTTTAGGGAAAGTAGAAATGGAATTAAAAATGCCTGGCCTGATTTCTTTAACCAAATTCTATGTGATTCTATACAATTGTACCTGATTTTCACAGACATCTTTCATACTTATTTTACTATTAAGAAGAAATTACCTCAAGCAGGCTACAAATCTCTTCATTTCTTTTGTTTTTTTCCTTCCAACCTTCTTTACTCTCAATCAGTGGGAATATGATGATACTACTGAACATGTGAGTAGTTTTTGACTGGCCAGAAAAAAACAGTGTGTTGGGTTTGGCTTTTTTTTTTCTTTTTCTTTTTGCTTGTTTGCTGGTAGCCTCTTTTTATCTTCTTGAGTGTTCTTGCTTTTTTTTTTTTTTGTTGTTGTTGTTGTATGTGTCATTTGCACAAACGCATGTACCTAACATCAAAAGTTTTTCCCTTATGGCACT
>VXBL01005761.1:14808-25235 GCA_013400195.1 Aramus guarauna | reverse complement strand
TTTTTCCCTTTTGGCTCTTTTTTCTTTTTTTTTTTTTTTTTTTTTTTTCTTTTTCCCAGGGAGAGTGGGAGTTACTGTCGCTTGCTTGTTCAGGGGTTCAGCATGATGCCAAAATATATGGCTTGTGTTTTCTTCTTTTTGATGACTGTCACTAACTTTGCCTCACAATTTTCTCCTTACAAGAACATGTTAGAAAAATAAAACATAAGTAGTTTAGAGTTGTGTACCAATAGTCAGGTTTTTCTGTATTCATTTTAAGATTAATGTTTCTGTATGTAGTTTAAAGTTGAAGCCAGTTGTGCTTTCTTATTGATAAATTGATAAATGTATTTTGTATGCTATCAGGAAAGCCAAATGCCCTGCAGTTTTTATGCCTAAGTAATAGTGTTTACTGTACCCAGATGACATTTAAAAGATAACACTACGTGCAATCATATCTCTTACACCAAGAAGTACTGTTTGTTTTAGATGAGGCTAATATCTTAATCACTGTTTAAAAGGATGGCAGGGTTTGGGGTTTCTTGCCTTTTAAAATTTTATTCTGTTAATATCAGGTGCAGTTTCCTTAATTTTTGTTTTATTTTATCTATTTTGCCCACTCATTCTGATCATTACTTTGCTATTTCTATAGTGCTAATAACTGACTGTGAATACAATGTGGAATTCTAATCACATCTGTATAGAGCTCATACCCACTATCTTGAAAAATCCATTTACTGTGGATAGTCTGACCCATAATTTTTATATTAACTTTTACGGCTGTTACATCTGATGAGTGTGTGATTGCACATTTGCTATTTATTCTAGATGCAAAAATATAACATCTCTCTGGCAGCAGTGAAATTTAGTGTAAATCTGTTCAAGCATGTGAAAATGCAAAGGAGTAGTCCAGTGGTTGCGGACTGGGAGCTGATGAGTCAGGAGCTTGGGGCCAAGCAGTTGCCTCCAAATACTGTCTTTTTTTTTTACGTATATTTTTTTCTTATATCGTGAGTGTCAAGGCTTAAATTTCTCTGGCTGCCCTTATAGTATGGCGTAAGTTTAGTTCATTTCAGGTGGCTAGCCCTTCACCATCTTCTGTGTGCGTGTACATGTGTGCGTGCACTTGCGTAAATAGATTCCACTTGCTTTGACACTTACAGTTTGATCTTCCTCCCATTCAGTTGTACTAGTTGTACTTGTTTTGTAGGTGCTGTCATTTATTTGAGAGCCAATCAGATTCATTCTCTGACTATATTTTTAATGATGTTTTAGGCAGTTCTTTTAGACCTGAAGAGTGAGTTGTTTCTGAAGTCCTTTGAGATATTTAGATGTACAGTCCAACCAGTGACACAGGTTGCAATGAAAGTATTATTAAAGTAACAAGGCTTTCTTGTTCAGCTAAACTATTGTTACTTACACAGTGTGCATACAAATGCAACACTCTTCTTACTAGGCATTTTATAACTATATCAGTGATGTCCTGTACATGACTAAGTTAAACTGAGTTTCTCATATATGCATATGTATGCATTTCATAGTATCAGTAGTATTCCTGAGGCAAGGTATTTCAGAAGGCTTTATTCACTGTTCACACCACTAAGCCTTTGGCCTTGTGCTTTACACTACCTGAGGCATGCTATTTAGAAGTGTGCTGTCTTTTATTGCTTAAGTGAGTGAAATGTCTTGCATTATGAAGTATTTCACACCAAACAGTCTGTTGGTGCTCTCAAATGCTTGCTGTTGTTGCCAGAAGCACAAAAGTGTGCACACTGTATGTAATATATAGGGGTTGTCTGAAGGATTCCATGCTCTCCTGGAAAACAAACTGGTTTTAATAAATTGTTCTTGTTTTATTTCATCTTAGGAAATGATAATTTCTGGGCTTCAGCCTGAAACTACATACTCCTTCACTGTGACAGCCTATACAACAAAAGGTGATGGAGCACGCAGCAAGCCCAAACTCATATCTACTACTGGTGCAGGTAATACTTACATACCTGTTAATCTCTGAATAAATCCTTCGAGTTTTCCTGCTAGTGTTTTGCTCCTACTGTTTGGAAGTCTCCTGGGGTTTCTGTTTCAGTATTTGGCCCTTCATTTCTTTAGATAAAAACAGAACCAGCATCCCCCTTTGTCCCTTCCTCAGTTCAAGATGTGGCCAAAACGCAATACTTAACTTTATACTTTGTAGTAGCTCTTCCATTCTGATTCATGTCTTCTTGGAGAGGAAAAAAATAGAAATTCAGAGCTGAAAAGGATGTTTGAAAAATTTCTGAAGGACTTTCCTGATCTTTATGAGAGCAGCAATGTTGCTGCCTGTTAGTAAGAACACTGAAAGAACCTATCTATATGACAGTCACAATTTATCTCAGAAAAATGTGATTACTAATGCAGAGAATTTGAAAACAAAATGAAAGTCCAGCCTGTGAAACCCTGAAACCCATATTACTTCCATGGCAATTGGAGGCATAAACTGGGGCAAAATACACCATGCTACTGTGCTCAGTCTGCAGCTGATCACAGGCATTACTAGCAAGTGGGTATCTGACTGCATGACCAATTCAGCTGATTCAGTTAGCACTAATAGGACAAACTGAATTGCTTTTAGATGAGGAACAATGTTTTTTAAATTTAAATGGTTCACTGTGGCACAGCTTTATCAAATGATGGGACCACAGCCTTAGTGTGGTGTTCACCTACGGATGTTCATTTTCTGGGTTTTGTAGTGTGGCTGTTAAGAATATTGCATTACAATCCCATGGAAAACTTTGTAGCACTGTTACAAGCTCTCTTAATAACAAAGTATTGTTTATACTAATATACAAAGTTCAAAAGGCGTATGTATTTGTAGCGATTGACTCAATTTTTAAAACAGTCACTGAATGTGAAGCACATCTTGTACTAATATCAGAAATGTTTGTATCCTTGTCTCATCAGCTTCCTTGGAAAAATCTCAGTCTTGGTGGCTAGATGTATCATATAGTTTCATTTCAGATTTTAGAGTACCTTCTAGTCATTACTCATGGCTGATGCTGAAACTTACCTTCCAACTTCTTATCTTTCCTGAATTCTCATGGTCTGGGAAGAAAGTGATACATACTTCTCACTTGCATTTGAACTTGATTTAAGAAATATGACACTTGATCCATTACTCTTTTGATAGTTCAGTTCCCAATTTAAATAAACACAATTGGTTAGTTTCTAGTCATAAACAAAGTCTATGCAAACCTGCTTGCAAAACTTAAAGCTTCCATGCATTTAGTCCTTATTGACTATTCATGTTTCACTCTTCCAAGTTCTCTGATGCTTCTACTTTAGAAAGGCGAACAAATCCCAAGTGCCATAAAACCCTGAGTGACTGAAGAGCAATTGAGGATCAGAGGCATGCCTGTAAATGTAATACGTATTACACTGTTCTTGCTGTTTGCTTTACCTTGTGGACAAGTAATGTTTGTTCCTGATCTCTAGGATAAGAGCTAGTTACCGTTTTGCTCCTTCATACATTCCAGATTGTATGAACACCACTGCACTTACTGTTAAAGGTTGCTGTGGTTGAGCTCTTTTTGTGAGGAAAATTCATATGCAGGTTTTTGAAAAAGAAGACAATAAACATAGTCAGTACCGAGAGTTTCCATCTCACCGTCTTTCTATGAGAATACATCAGGCAGGTAAAGGAATGATGCATTGATACTAGGGGCTTGTAGGTCTGAAATGCACCCTCCTATTCTCTGAGAGTTTCCATTTGATTTTTTCCCTAAAAAGGTGCTATTCAAATAGTACAATAAAGCAAATGAAGGTTCTGACTTTCTGGTCTAATTTCTAAAGGTTTAAGTCAGGTTCAGCTGTATGAGAATGAGTGAGATTGTATTCATAAGATGTGTGAAAGGAGAGTAAAGATCTAAATGTTTACTGGAGAAACTTACTATTCATATATTATTCAGCTGATAAGCAACTACTCAGCTTTGTCCAGTTAGTGATACAAAAGCATCATTTACATTTTTAGATGGGAAAGAATCACCAAATTTAAGTGAGCCTACAGTACAGTAACTGCAGTTATTAGTGAAGTCACTGAATGTGGTTAATATTTTCACTGTAGAGTGTAGTTTTGTCTTATATTTAGTTTATTTTCATAGTTTTTGAAATCAGATGGAAGAAAAACTGTTACTGAACATTTCCAACTTGAAATATTCGAAAATTTTATATTCCTTGGGGTACAACTTACAAAATATGTGATTAACAAAACCTTGATAAAAATTAAGACTTACTAGTCAGTGATATCATACAGTTTCTATGGAGAATTTAATCAGACCTTTAATTTCTAGGTCATAGTAGTTGAAGACTCTCATAGCACAACAGCTTGTCCATTATTTGGAATTTATTCCCTGTGCTGGTCAGCATTCTTGAAATAGAGATTTCAGCTAACAGGAGAAAATTTATGTTAAGATGGTGGTGTACTGTATAGCAGCTAACAGAAGCAAATTACGTCGAGTAATTTGGCAAAGGCAGCTTGCATGAGCTTCTACTAGTAATGGCATCATGCCATTACAACTGGTTGGTGTAATGACTGTTGCGAAGGGGTATGTAAGGGACATCTTGCTGTGTAGTTGCTGCAGAGGTGGACCTCACTAGACC
Organism: Aramus guarauna; assembly: GCA_013400195.1. Taxonomy (NCBI): domain Eukaryota; kingdom Metazoa; phylum Chordata; class Aves; order Gruiformes; family Aramidae; genus Aramus; species Aramus guarauna. Next base: position 20,621 of record VXBL01005761.1, on the reverse strand, counting down.
AGAGAATATATTTTTCATGTGCAATTTTACTTCATTTGGACTCATGGCAAAATCAAGTATTATTATCAGAAGCTTCTAGATAGAGCTATTCCATGATGCCACTGTATATAGGACTGCACAGAATCCTGCCATGTGTCCCACAAGACTGTAATATTCACAAGTGATCATACTGAAAGGAAATGTTAACTGAAAGGTATCTGGAAATAAAAAGACAGAGAAAAAAACATGTTCTTTCTCTATCAATAGTTACATGTTAACAAAAAGAAACGCTTCACAAAAACAGATAGGTTACATATTTGAGAAAAAAACCAGTGACCGATGTTACTAACCATTTTAATCCAGGGAATTTTATTGGATAAGTAAGCTTTATTAGTTCCTCTGTTCTGATAAAGAGCAACCAGTAATTTCTTTCCTTCTCTGTAGTTACCACCAAGGTTAAAAAATAGTTCTAACTGTGAGGTCTACCACCAAAAAAAAAGCAATTTATCACATAAATAATTTAGTGACACTTTCCAGCATTCTCTCCTCTAGAAAGCTGAAGGAGTTATTATTCTATTTGTGTGGACTTTTCTTCTCTTTCATGTGCTCCATTGGCTCCAGTAATAGTTATAATGTAGAGAAAAATATGGCCTGCAAAAGGCCTTCACAGCCTTTTCTTTGTTCCATAAGGGCTCATAGTAATCGATGAGGAAGTCAGAACTAGTCAGAAACTCTTTATGCAGCAGAAAGTGTAGGAAAAAACTTACAAAATTCCTGGGAATATACTTACAGGTGAACTAGACATCTAAAAGGAATGATATTTGGAAAAATTGTATAAAAACTAGCTAAAATTCTTATGCAATTAGAAGCAATGTCATGACTTACAACAGATATAAAGAAGAAAGTGCTTATTAAATGCAGAATTTTCTTCAAGCCATGCCATTCCTCCCTCCTTATTCCTAATTCATTATAGAATGGTAGCCAGAACTTCTGACAATAAGAATCTGATTTACTGTGTGCCCGAGAACTGAAAATAAGTAATAAAATCCACTGAAGTGTTTAAGTACAGGAACCAGAGCTCACAGTGCAGCAGTTACATTCACGTGGAAAGGTTTTGAATGTGGATGGAACTAATTAGTCTTCATGGAAGACTATGTTATCATGGTACTACTACTCCCAAAACTATTCTAGTCTTTGAACCTATCAGGCATTGGTACACAAGGAACACTAAATTTCTACACAGTTACGGATATGCTTCATTATCAAATAATTGATTGCAATAAAAACAGATTATTTTAAAATATAAATATTAATGAAAACATAAATGAAATATATATGTATATAAATTAGTATGAATAAATTAATAAAGAAAAATAAATATATAATTTAAATAGAAACAGTAAATGAGAGCAATTGATGTCAGGACTCGAAAAATGTACACCATATAAGTTGTATAATGGGATTTCCTGCTTGATTAGATAATTAGATCCTCTGATCAGGACTGATTGTCCTCACCACACTTATGACTTGAACTTCTGTGAAAGACAAATTACCAGTTTGGACCAATAGGACTGAATTTAAGATTTGAGTGTATCTGGTGTGCAGGTTAAGAAGAGATTCCAATTTATTCTTCTTCAGAAGAAATCCAGTTCACATGCACCAAGACCATGCTGGAAACTAAATCATATATGATAAGCCAGGACAATCAAGAAGTTAAATTCAAAACTGTGCTACTGCAGCAAGCTGAAACAGCCCATGCTGGAAGTGATTTCTGTGTGGAATGTGGAATGATAAGAGTTCTATCATACATAGTAATGATTATTGATGACAAGATTGGTCTGACTTGCCTTCTACCACATTTTAACTATCAATGGCAAAAGTTATGTTAGACACAACTAGAAACTTGTAATTTCTCCATTATTATTATTGTTACTACTACTACTACTACTACTACTATCATTAATTATTTTTCCGTTTACAGGAATGGCAGAAATGTGCCTTGGATTAAATTAATGAATACTTATGACAATACTCTTTTTTTGCAAGCAAGGATTTGTAAGTGAGACAGAACCATTCATAAGATGTCTGTTTGAAGTTTTACTTCTTGACTTGTGTTTCTAAGTCCTGTGCTTCTGAATGTTCTCTGTATTTAGAAATAATGGTAAGGGAAGAAGACAACAAACAGTAAATGGCTCTACTATTGTAGTTCATTATACTGTATGACTAAATAGTGCAGGAGGCAGCCAGCCATTATTTCTTCCATAAGACAGTAATTTGTGGAACTAAGAGTGAGGGAACAGAAAATTTATCCCTATTCCTGCTAAAACTAGCCTGAAGAATTGTATGTGCAATTCTGTTTGTATTTATCATCTTCAAATAACATTTGCTACAGTTCCAGGCAAACCTCGGCTTGTGATTAGCCACACACAGATGAACACGGCTCTTATTCAGTGGCACCCTCCTGTGGACACCTTTGGCCCGCTGCAGGGTTATCGCCTGAAGTTTGGTCGCAAAGACGTGGATACATTTACAACTATGGAGTTCTCAGAGAAGGAAGATCACTTCACAGCTACAGACATTCACAAAGGAGCTTCTTATGTCTTCAGGCTCTCAGCTAGAAATAAAGTGGGCTTTGGGGAGGAGATGGTTAAAGAGATTTCTGTTCCTGAAGAGGTACCCAGTGGATTTCCCCAAAACCTCCACTCGGAAAGCTCTACTTCTACATCAGTTCAATTAACTTGGCAGATGCCACTCTTGGCAGAGAGAAATGGCATTATCACCAAATATACCATCTTGTACAGAGATATCAATGTTGCTTACCAGCCAGTTGAACTCCCTGTTGTCCCTGCTGATACCACTATGACACTTTCTGGCTTAAAACCAGATACCACATATGATGTAAAAGTACGTGCCCATACAAGCAAAGGGCCTGGTCCATATAGTCCAAGTGTCCAGTTCAGGACACTACCCGTGGATCAAGGTAGGATTTGTCTGCTTATGGCGTTGACCTTTAAAGGAGTATCAGTCTTTGGATATCAGTGTTTTTGAAGCTGTATGTAAATCTGACCGGCCCATTCATAAAAATAGGTGCAACAAACACAAAAGGTAAAGTATGTAAATCTTAATATGTTTTGGATGCCTTAGAATTCAGTTGTCCCTTGCCAAGCAAGTTCTGGCTAACATCTTCACAATTTTTTCAGGTAAGAAAAATGTACGTGTTGGGTTGTCACTGGATAAGAGTGAGAATGAGTTAAAATGTGATATTTAAATATGAGCAATCAGGTAGGAGAATTGAATCCTTGTGGTTTTTGACCTAAATGGAAAGCTAATACGCCAAGGTAGCAGAGGAAATATGGCAAGATCTAAGCTCCAAGATGTTGTTTAGATACATTGTTTCTTTTTTTCCAGCAGTGTTTGCAAAAAATTTTCATGTTAAAGCAGTAATGAAGACTTCTGTTTTGCTGTCTTGGGAAATTCCAGAAAATTACAATTCAGCCTTGCCTTTCAAAGTAAGTTACTTTCCATTTGTAGAAGGGAAAATGCAAAATACTGAGGATGTCATTCACCTGGTTAAGTAGCTTACGGAACAAGTGGATTTCTTGATATTGGTGTATTTAAGAATGCAAACTAATCAGCAATATTGACCCAAGACTGTTAAATTCAGTCATCGTGCAATATGCCACTGTTGGGCAGTATTTCTAAGTCAGGCTTATACTGGTTATTATGCATGGTATGAACACCTTGCTAATTTGTAGTTCATTGCTACTATACTTTAGAGTAAACAGCAAAAGAGAATAATTTTCTTTTTTTTTTTTTTTCACTTGTTTTTGTAGTGACTGTAGCTGAATACCGTTCTGGTTTTGTCTCCCCACATTTACAATAGCACGGTTTTGCATTTTAACCATTTTAGTCCACTAATACATTAGTCAGGTAAAAAGACTCAATGTAACCTGCAGTCCGTCTGGCATTTCTGCATTGTTTTTCATCACTTGCGTCATCTCAGGCAGTGGCAAGTGAAGAGCAGTATTTTATGAACTAAATGTTGCAAAAAACTTTCTGAATAAGGAGTGTGAATAAAAAAGTCAAGGTACCTTTAATAAGTGATACAAATACTGGGTTCAAGCAAAATTACTGAATTTGTATAAGGGAAATTGGATTTTAAGAGTGCTTACGCTGCTTTAGATTAATGTAGTTCTTTTTTTCCCCTGAAAGTGAGAAGTTTAATTGCAGTAGTGAATTCAGTACTATCTTACAGCCTAAAATGCCCACTGACTTTCATTTTAAATTTATAGCTAAGTGCATTGCTATTAAGTGTGACAGTATTAGTTGCCTTCTCTTGCTAACCAAAACCACCTTCGATTTATATATTAACTTAGATCCTTTATGATGATGGGAAAATGGTGGTGGAGGTTGATGGACGTGCTACTCAAAAGCTGATCACTAACTTGAAGCCGGAGACATCATACTCGTTTGTGCTGACAAACAGAGGGAATAGTGCTGGGGGTCTTCAGCACAGAGTGACAGCAAAGACTGCACCAGATGTGCTTCGCACCAAGCCAGTCTTCATTGGAAAGACCAACTTAGATGGCATGATAACTGTGGAACTTCCAGAAGTACCTTCAAATGAGAATATAAAGTGAGTGAATAAATGACTTACCATTGTTTTTATCTCCAGAAAGATGATTATTCTTACTGCTCGTAAAATCTGGAGCTGTGGTGGACCAGGGCTTTATTCTTCATGATAGTATAGAGAGTACAGCACTCTGCGGTAGTATTTGGACTATTATTGAACTAATATTTGACGATACTTACTGGAAGGTACTGTTGACTGTCTTCAAGGGCAAGAGGCCTTGCAAAGGGATTTAGATAGATTGGAGCATTGGGCAATCATCAATGGCATGAAATTTAACCAGAACAAATGCCAGATTCTGTTGTTAAGGTACTTGAATGTGTCCAGAGAAGGGCAACAAAGCTGATGAGAGGGCTGGAAGGCGTGTCCTGTGAGGAATAGCTAAGGACTTTGGGCTTGTCTAGTTTGGAGAAAAGGAGGCTGAGGGGCAACCTCATGGCTCTCTGCAGCTTCCTGAAGAGAAGAAGTGGAGAGGAAAGTGCTGAGCTCTTCTCCCTGGGATCCAGTGACAGGATACATAGGAATGGTTCAACACTGTGTCAGGAGAGCTTCAGACTGGACATTAGGAAGCATTTCTTTACCAAGAGGGTGGTCAAACACTGGATCAGGCTTCCTAGAGAAGTGGTCAATTCCCGAAGCCTGACAGTGCTTAAGAGGCATTTGGACAATGCCCTTAATAGCATGCTTTAACTTTTGGTCAGCCCTGATGTGGTCAGGCAGTTGGGCCAGATGATCATTGTGGGTCCCTTCCAGCTGGAACTATTCTATAACTTTGTAACTTAGCCAAGTATGTAGGAGTGAGTAAAATCTGCATGAAAATATGCAAAGGATTGTCCTTCAGTTTTTAGCTGTTTCTCACAGTACTTTTGTGTTTCATCACTGATTTCAAATAGCAAAAAGAGATTAAGAAAGCCAGGGGTTTTTTTGACAGTGTATTCTCTGAATAGATGACCTGCTACCTAATGAGTAGCTGCCCTGCAGCAGCACCTTGTACTCAATACCACAGACAGTCATTCCAGCATTACGTGAAGTTTTAAAGAATTGTTACTGCACTTACATTAATTCAGATGAATTAATTCTGATGGGGGTTTTTAAAAGAAAAATCTCAGATCCTCTCTACTGGTTCCAGAAAGAAAAGAGGAAGTTATGCTGAAAAATTTGGCAGAAGAGTTTACTAGACATTATTTAGATTTGGGGGTGGGGG
>VXBL01005761.1:0-14782 GCA_013400195.1 Aramus guarauna | reverse complement strand
GGGGGTGGGGGAGGCACTGTGATGATTTAAACAGCAGAAATAGGACTAAAGAGCTAACAGCACATGGTCAGCAGAGATTAGAAAGGTTAGACAGTAAGGATTTGCCAAGAAAACATGAAGCATGGTACAATCAATAAGTGTTACTGCTCTGCTTATAGTGAATGTTGTTGGTCTATAAGGTTCCCGTGTGTAATGTAAAGGAAATGGGAAAGAAAATGAGCAAGTCATTAAATATTGTTGAGGATTCAACTTGTCCTCTCCCTGGTGGATTTTTACTGACAGCATTGTAGAAAGCTACTCCTCTTTTTCATTACTGACTGAGGATTTTGAGGCAGGCGAGGTCAAAAAAGAAATGACTTTGAGACATTAAAAGGATGAAAAACTGAAAAATGCAGCTATTATTATTAGATTGAGTAAGATGCGGTCAGTAACAAATGCAGCTAAGGAAGACTGAAGATGGAATGAGTCAAAAAAGATTTATGAGGCAGAGCATTCACAGAGAAAAAAAGGTCCAGGGTAGCTGGTCAAACAATAGGAGAAGATGGTAGTGCAAAATGAGCTGATGCTTTTTCTTTCATGTAGGGTAAAAAGATGAAAGTTGCTAAGTGACATCAGGAAAGGTACATTAAACCTATGGGGCCCATCTGTCAATTTTGCAAATAATGTACCTACTGCTTCTATATCTGTTTCCTAAGAAGATGTGATCAGGCTTGAGATAGCAAAACAAAACAAGAAAAAGATTGGCTTGGCCCTTGAAAGCGGGCATACCAAAGCAACTGCATACTGAACAGAAAAAGCTTACCTGATGCTTGCCAGAATAAGTAAGATTATTGCATCTATTGTAAGAGAAGAACAATTTTGTGTAATAGTTATGTTGACATTATTACATCTGCTGTTCCTCTATGGGTACATTATATGCCCATAATTGTCTCTATCTTACTATGAAGTACTATACACTGAGAATCTTTCAATAATGCTAATTACACACAAGGTGAAACGGTTAATGATTTGCTCTGATGAATTATAGGTAAATACAAATGGGATTGAGGGTAATGTTATAAGAGCCTTTTTAATTTATTAAAGATGGTAGAAGTAATTTTCATTATTTCAATGTTTGATGGTGATACAGCATAGAAATTGGAGCAGAGCTCACCTTATGGTAGGTAAAATGGATCTCTTTTGCTGGCATCATCTCAAGTGAGCAATTTCTTCATTTTCCTGTAGTATTTTGGGCTAACTCAAAGCAATTTTTATGTGTAAAAGACAGTTCATGTTTCTCTGAATCTCTTCTGTCTTTGCAAAGTCTTAGGTGAAAAAAAGAGTTTTATGGAAGACTTTGGTCTTTGTAATACTTAGTAGTTCAAGCAATATCCAAACAAACCCTCCATTTTATTCCCCTTTCCCCCCAAAAAAAACCCCCAACAACCAAACTCAAAACAAACAAGCAAATATTAAAGTAAATAGTAAAACATGTTTTCCAAGAGGTGCTGCATTTTCTGGAATTAGCTAGAAATAACAGAACTTTGTTGTCCTTTACAATTTGCAGCACTTTATGTGAACAGTTTCTTTTTTCTGCTTGCTGTTAATGTACTTGTGCTTTCAGCTTTAAAATACTCTGTATGTGCTGAAAGTCTTAGTGGATGATCAAAGTTATGAGTGGGAGGCATGCATGAAGAAAGTGTGAAAGAGTGTGAAAGTAACATTTACATGCTGGTTTTTCCTTGATTGAAAAAAAAAAAAAAAAGTATGAACACTCTGTTAGCTTAAAAAAGAGAAGAAAAAGAAAAAAGGATAAATAAGAGACTGCTGTGCAGTTCATCCAGCAGATGTATCTTCGATGTCTGAAAGACATATAGGGGCCAATTCTCTATTGCTTTTTGTCTTGATTCTTAAGTATCTGATAAGGAAAAGGTCGGTAGGCTGTAGTTATTTTATACATGGATAAATCTGCATTCACTAGGAATTGTTACTCATGTAACCGAAGAATTTTTAAAATACATACTCAGGTTTAAAATCTGGGTTCAACCAGTCTTACTTGTTTTGAATAAGAACATCAGTGTAAAAGATGATTTATCATATTGTTACTACAAGTATGCGTGCTGCAGATTCTGTTTAAATACTGGAATACAGCAAGTGAGCAGCAGTTAAAAATCTGTGGCCAACATTTCTATTTTCCAGCACCTCCCGTTGGAGCTCAGCATTTCCACAGATGAATTTCTCAAATTTCTTAAACCAAGTATTACTAAATAAGTGCATTTACTGCAGTAGTTAAAAATCCAAAGTTTTGTTATTTTTGTGTAATGGGAAGGAGTTATAATTAAGAAGAGACCATTAAAATGAACCAATGTTGTGCACTGGCATGGAAGAAAGATAGTTATAGAGTTGGTTTAGACTGTGATAATTTTTGATCAATCCTTTTCTGTAGACACTCTTTTATTAATTACTTAAGGTTTTTCAGCAGCATTGCATGAGTAAAATGAATAGTCACTGCTGCAGAAGGTTGAATACGCTGTAAAAAATGGCAAACTGGAACAGAAGATGGTCCATAAGACACTAAAATTATCTCCCATAATGAAGAGTCAGAGACACCTTGTTAATAAGCTTTGTTGTTACTGGAAACAAAGGAGAGCAGCTTATTTCACTCTCCTCTGAGACGGAGAATGCTTGACTTTTTGACAAGTGTGTTTATCAAGAAGATGTATATTATACCATCCTGCATGTCCTGCTGTTGTGATTCTACTGCTTTTTTCCTCACACTAATGTGAAATTATGGATCTGCCTGACATGTATCCAGGCTATGTGAAGGAAACAAGAAAGTGCCATATCTCTATTATACTAAAAAGTATAATTTACTAGTCTCCATGGGGGGGAGGAGGAAGGTATTTTCAGGAAAATGCTTCTGAGGAAAATTGATATATGTCATTTGCAAATCCTAGCTGTAAAGAGAGCATACATTAAGCCCTCTTGTCTATAACTGAACAGAATACTTAAGCAAATAAAGCTGATGGTGATTGATACTCAAAAGTAAAGAGCGTGTGGGTGGAACGTATGCTATGTCTTCTTTATTTTCTGTTTATAATACTATTGGCATCAACAAACACATTATGTTAACCTACTATTCTGATTATACATGAAAATGGGGGAAGATAGGGTGATAACTGAGATTAGAATCTATGGTAATATGTTTCAATTTAGGGGTTTGGGGTTTTTTGATGTGTGTGTGGTGTGATGGTGGCAGGACACAAGTGTCCCATGGGTCTTCAATTTCAAATTAAATAATAAACTGCTGTCAAACATGCAGGCACTTTAGAATGTTGTAATTAAAGTTTCTTATGCATATTTATATGTTTACATGAAAGGCAGGTAATTAGTGCCATTTGTTTGTCAAATGTTTTACACTGGGTGTGGTTTCAAGAGTGTAAATCTTTACAACTGTGTTTGGAAGGCTGCAGTGGCATAATTATGTGCAAAAGTTTGCTCTCAACATACCACTGTTCTCTTAAGTTCCTCTGAACAGACAACTGCATCAATTTATCTACTTCTTTTCCTCAACTTCACTTCTATCCATCTCTTTCCTTTACAGAGGTTATTACATAGTTATTGTGCCTTTGAAGAGGTCTCGTGGAAAGTTTATCAAACCATGGGAGAGTCCAGATGAAATGGAATTAGATGAGGTACTGCATGTTTTTGTTGTCTTCTCCTTTATTAAAGAAACAGTCTTATTAGTGGTATGTGATTAACTCACCAGTTTCAGAAGTTTTGGTTGTCAGGATATTTTACATTTATATTTGAATTAGCCTGTGGGGACTGAAGCAAAAGTTCAAATTACTTAAATTAGAAGACAATAAAGACATTAAGTTGCAATAAAGCACACAAAGTGTCTGATCTTTGTTGGCATTAATATTTTATTCTTTGCCTATTGTAAAGCATAATGCAAAAGTGCAGGAGGTGAAATGAATTGTCAGCAAAAGCTTAATCACCAATGATATGAACTCTAATAAAGGTCTGGTTCATTAGTGGGGTGTTTGCTAAGCCTGTAACAAATGCTAAATTGCAATTTGCACCACGATTTAACATTTGACCTTCTTGTGGTTTTTTTCACCTGATTCTCACATACTGTAATGCTTCTGATTAGCAAACTTGTACAGTAGTCTCCTGTCTTCTACTGACTGTGCTCAGAAACAAATAAATGAAGTAGGAAAGAGCAATATTGTGTCAACATTTGACACTATAAATGACATTAACCCACAGAGTGAAAGTACTTTCATTTTAAGCAATAATCCCAATAATACTAGAAAACAATTCATTATGTTATTTATATAATAATAATTCCACAAAGTATAGTGTCAGCATTCAGTCCTGTCTTCTGTTTTACTGAAGGACAATATAAATCATGTGAACTTGTTTTTCTTCTTTCAATCCATAATTTTTTTATAATATTGATATTATTAGCTCTTTTGAGAACTCCATATGAAAGCTCTGCACAAAAGGCAGGTGGTGGTCTTATTATTGTTGTGTCTGGCTAGGATTTTAGATCCCATTCAGATGCTATGGTAATTTGTACATGTAATATGTCTGCAATTTGAAGACCAGAGGTCAAAATCAGTTTCTTTACTCCTGATTTAATGATGATTTTTGACTGGATCCTGTCTATTTTTCCATTTTATTTTGGTGGATTCAAGAGTATTATGTTACAGAGATGCTTCACCATATGCTTCCCCATAATGTAATCACTGGGAAGTAATGATCATCTGTGAGCAATCACAAGGCGTTTTTTCCCTCTTGCCATTGACAAAATTGATATCAAATTCAATGTTTGCACCAAAATGTAAGGAAAATAAAGATCTTCACCAAACTAACACTGCTGTAGAAAGCTTTCAAAATATAAACAGAGGTCTTTCAGTCTTTACTCTGATCAGCAAGAGCAAAGAAGAATATGTACAGGAGACTCCTTAATCAGAAGATTAAAAACAACTGTTCAAATGAAGGCATGGTTTTCCTTACTGCTGATTGATTGATTGAAGCCTGTGTTTCCTCTTGACCAGTTTCATTTATGTGATCATCTCATTTGATTCAATTGCAGCAATGACTTGCTTTGATCTATTAACTTCTTTCCCTTAAAAGAACTTGGATTGTAAATGCCATCAGCTCATGATCGTAGTCCTAGGTGACATCAAATACGGTTAAACAGTAAACCTCTGACAGCAAGATCCATACAGTGATGGAAAACTGATTTTATATTACCACCCTCTTTTAATATTGAAATACTGTAGTCACATTTTGCAGCATTAACAGATTAAAGGATAGGTGCCAGATGACATTGAACTTTTTGGCAATTAAATTCTACGGGTCCTGCTGATTCCCATAACAAAGGGTCATTTTAATCATCCTGCAAGTTGTGGTGCATTAATCTGTATAACAGATTGATAAAGAGCCTTTATTAATTCAGAAATATTTGGGTCAGGATGGGTTGTTTCCCACTTCTACTGATATAATTGAGACCACATTGTAGAATTAATGGTGGAAGAAATAAGATATGCATTGACTGGAAAATGAAAATTATTTCTGATAAAGAACTAAAATCCTTGATGTATCTTCTACAATTGTCACCAATACATATAGTAAGTACTGAGTATGGGAAAAAATCAAAAGCAGACACCAACTGTTTTTCATGCTAACTCAAACCAATTTCTATTACTTAAAAGACTGTTTTAATTCCAGCTTTAGAAAATACATGCATATTGTTATTAGGTGTACTATGCGTGACAAACATGTGAAAGTAGGGACAAAAACCTCACAAAAATTAACCGAACTATTCTCTGAGCAAATAGTTCCTGATGTCAAGTAAAGGTACTTGTACATATCTTCTCTTAGTACAATATCAGATATCTGGCTAGTATAAGAAAGGGTTCGGTAACAGATTTTCCAAAGAAGTATGTTTCAAATACTTTACTTAGATTGTCAGAAGAAAAGTATTTGCTGAAAACACTATTCTGGAGTGTTAACTACAGTACATAACTGAAGTCCGAAAGACTTTCCAGCCTTATCTTCCTGGTTCCTTGAATCTCAGTTCTTAAAGAAACTAAGAGAGATACAGAATCTTAAAAGAGCAGACAATGGAGTAGATATTGTGTATCTGAAAAAAATAGCTATTAGATATACAATCCTTTTTTATTAACTCAAAATATCATTTTATTTTGAATATCATGAGATCTAGTGACTTTACATAGATTTGTCATGCAAATAGATGAAACAGAAACAAAATATTATGATTTGCTGTATTACGTAGTAGGATTACTTTAGATTTGTAAGCAGTAAAACCTAAATAAAAGCCTGCATGTTAAGTCTTAAATCAAATCAGTAATTTTATTGAAATCCTGGTATAAAGTACAACACGAGATATGCGTGCAAGTAATGATATTTGGCAGCAACTCCATTTGTATGTGAAATGTGAATGAAGCCAGAAGTTCACCTGCAGTCTATTCAGTCATGTTTAATCAATGTCGCAGACAAAATTTTTATCTACACACAAACATACCAAAGTTTAGCTGGCCTTAGGTGATGCATAACCACCTTTGAAAAAGTTGAACACATTTTGTTTCACTTAGGCTAATTAACTGTTAGCATTCGTAGCCAAAACTCAAGTTTCTGATCAGTTCACCCACTGTAATACAGTACTTCAGCATTGCTATCTGTTAAATATATGCATTTTATGTTACTAAATCAAATGCAAGAAATAATTAAGATCAAACATTTTTCTTCCCCTTTCAATCTCAGTCTAATTTTGATTGCAGTACTCTTGCAGTATTTTGGCATTTTTTTATGAGTTACTTAAAATCTGAATTGTAAATATGGTGTAGTCTGGAAACATACGATAAAGAATTTATTTGAGGTAGGCACACAAATAACTTTAAATTCCAGTGGAAACTGTACCCCTAAATGAAATTATCAGTTATCTTCAGGGGTGGTTTGAGCCATGTGCATCTCCTCATACTACAGTACTTAAGGTCTTGACTTCCAGTTAGTGTACATACCACATTGCTGTTACCTGAATACCTACCTTTGTGTTTCAGCGGACTTGAGGATAGTCAGTGCTCAGCCCTGCGCATAGCTGTTACTTTCTTTATAAAGGATGGCTTCATATAGATACAAACTTTTCAGAGTGCTTCCCTCAGCACATCTTATAACAGATGAAGCAACCTGGACAAACTTTGATTAGCCTCTACCTCATGTTCTGCTGTCAGTAAATCTACCCAGAGCATAGGAAGATACCAACAGATGTGAGAGTCACCTTCAATAAAGCAACCAAATAGAAATCTTCTTAATATTACAGTTGTCTACTGCCCTCATTTTTATACCATGCAAATTTACTGTAGCAGCTCATTAAACTGTTTAGGAAGAATGAAAGAGAAATGTGGACTGCTGATTGTAATAGAGTTCTTATGTAATGAATAATGATTTCTAGTCTCAAATTATGGCCAGTTCTTTTTTGCTCAGAGAATCTATCATGATGTACCCGTTTTTGTGTTAAAGCATGGAAATTGATAGAGTTAAATGAACGTAAAATCTTTACAGCAGAGAAGAGACTCAGCGTTAGAGCTGGAAAGCAGTTAACTGTGCAGATCTTTGAAGGGCTAACATCCGAATGCCCTCAATGCTAAGGAAGTTTGGATCCAAGTGGTACAGTTGCTTCCATGTCCATCTGTAGCTTGTATATGAAGTATGTACTTCAATGAGAAGGGATGTTAAACTAATCAGTATTAAAAGCTTCTGTCTCATTAGCAGAGTGAATAGTAGATTGGTTTACATGCATCAGAATTGTTAATTGTGTAATTGCAAAATACAAGATCCCACGTGGGGAAGGCAGGATGTGCTAGCTAAGCTGAGGCCTAACACTGAAGAAGAGGCTGAAGCAAGAGAGAGCTTTCCTGACTGAACATGTTCTTAAGATGAAATGATATAATGAAGACAAGATTTTAATCTCTTTTTTAATTGATCTCTATCTAGATCTGGAGATTTGTCTCCTCCTTCTAACAAAGAAGTTTGTGCTAATCTATTGTATTAGCACTGTTGGTGTGCTGAAAAACCTAAAACAACTGTGTGACCTTGCAAAAAATTATGATTGCAGTCTGAGGCTACAGGACATTGAATAAGTTTCATAAGTGAAAAATGACAGAATTGTAGAGAGGCCTTAGAAGTCATCACTTATCACCCAGGAAAAGTTCAGACTCCTTCCAATCAAATCAGATTAATATTTGTTGAATGCCAGTAAATCTAAAGTGATAAAAGATATTGAATAAGCATTTGTCTGATTTCATAAGTAATTTATTGTTTACACCAGCTGATTATACCTGCTAAGCTTAAGTTCCTTCATTAGTTAATCTCTGTTTTACACGTTTGAGCCTAGCATCTAATCTTGTAGTAAATGTGCTGATGTAAATTTTAGCTTTGTTCATCAGAAGAAATATTTTATGAAACAAGGAAAAGTAACATTTTGAAAGTCAGATTAGGCAGCTCAGAACTGAAGTGTGGGTTGTCTATGATACAGTGTTAGATAGTATTTGGTCATCTAGCAGTAGAAAAGTTGTCTTAGGTCCTGTTAGTGATTCCTATCACCAGTCTATTGTGTAGTGATGTACAAACCATGAAGAACATAACTTTTGGTGCTTTTGAACAAATAAAATGTCATTCAGTTTCAGTGGGATGGAAGATATGTTTACAAATCACTCCTATAAACTCTTCTGCACTTCATTTACTATTTGTGAAGTACATTGGAAAGCACTCTTTTCCCTGAGATGTTCAGGAATTTAATATTGCCAGACAGCTTGGTAGTCCTCAGGTTAGGGGTGGGGGAGGGGGCAAAAGCTATTCATACCTACTTAGTATTGAGTAGTTTCTATTTCAGAGTTACCAGAAAAAGTTAGAAATACTTAATATAATCTGATTTTCAAAAATTTGGATTTTTTTCAAATTTTTTATTTTTAATCCTGATTTTTAAAATAATTACATATATGACTTTATAAGGTTTTTTTGTATCAAACAGGAGATAAGAAAGTACTTTGCTTATCCATAGGGAGAGAGAAAATATTTTTCATTAAGTGATTGTCCCTTTGTATGTGGCACTGGTGATGCCATATCTCAAATAGTGTGTTCAGTTTTGGGCCCCTCACTACAAGAAAGACATTGAGGTGCTGGGGCANTTCTATGATTCTATTCTAGGACTGACTTCACATATATATATAAACACATACACATATATATGACATGTAATATGATGTGTATGTATATATGTTCTCAGAGAAGCTATATTGCTTTATTAGCTTCCCCCCCCACCCCACCCCAAGACAACAACATCAGACACTGAAAAATGATCTAATTGTTTTACATTTGTAGTCTGTGCAGTGGAATTGCTACCTGTTATCTTATCTTAACAAGGGTGACAAGAAATGGGAAGATTTTGCGAGAACTGATTTAGTGATACTGTTATGCCCCATGAAATGTGGATATATTGTATTTTTGTAGTTCCTGGTCATGCATTAAATTTTCTCATTACATTGTCAATAAGTTACATTAAAATTGTTTACTGTTATTTTTCTGTTCTTGCTTTCTCTCTCTCTTTCCCCTCCCTTCGTTCTAAAGCTGCTTAAGGAGATAGCTAGGAAACGAAGAAGCATTCGTCTTGGGAGGGAAGTTGAATTAAAGCCATATATTGCAGCTCACTTTGAAGTTCTTCCTACGGAGTTCACGTTGGGAGATAAGAAGCATTATGGTGGCTTTGAGAATAAGCAATTGCAGAGTGGTCAAGAATATGTCTTCTTTGTGTTGGCTGTAATGGAGCACTCAGAATCTGTAAGTTAAATAATATTTTTCAATCCCAGAATTACCTTTCCTCAATCATGAAAACATTTTTTCAATGCTTATTCCACTACTCAAAAGCTAGGGTTTTTTACAATATGTGTCAGAGCATCTCTAAAGAGAATGTTTCCTTGCTTAGTTCCAATTAATTTCTTGAACTTAGCTATTTTGCTTGCATCTTTATGTGTTACTTCTGTGTATAACTGAAACCTAAGGATCACCTTTTATTACCTGTGTTGTGATCCTTCACAAATTACATGCTCTGCTATTTGAGATCATTAACACAGGTTCTGAGGCATGAATTTCACAGCAGCATCTTTTTCAATGTATTAAAAAAGAGTTGCTCTCTTGCCTTAACAGTACAATTAAATAGTAGTGTTAATATACAGAATTCTTGGAAATATCCGTTGAATCGGAGACGTGCATAGCTAGCGTCTTTAGTTACAGTCTTTTCCTAACAGTGAATTGTTAGAAAGTTAGCAAATAATTCAGTAATAAGGAAAATTCCTAAGGTGAGCTAAATAATGAGCTGACATTACTCTTTATGTAATTCATCTTGTAGTTATGTCCCCGTATGCTTGAGTTAATCTACTGCATGCAATATAGTGGGGAAAAAAAAAAAAAAAACAAACCACCACAAAACCACATAGTGTGTGATATGGTATCTGTCTAATTGGTACTTAAATCTAACAGGTACATTTGCTGGCACAACCACTTGTAACTACTACATCAATAATCAGAATTCTAGTCAAATGCTTCCAGTGTGTAACCTTACAATTGCTTTCTTGATGTCAACAGAATTTGCCTAGTTAAACACAATAAGGAAGTAGTTTCAATTTGAGTAGTTTTGGATACATAGCTTCATTTGAAAATAAAATAAATGCCTCTTAGAAGCTCTGATATAAATAAAAAGTTCCCCTTTCACTTTTTGACAGTGGCTGCATAGATAGAGAATTCTAAAGGTGTTACACCCAAACAGTTCAAACTGGAGAAAGTAGACAGCTTTTGGCTATAAAGTTAGATGGCCAAAAATCTGTGTGTCAGAAATTACCTGTAGTAAAACTGATCTCTTTAATACAAAGTACTGTTTCTTATTTATTTTTCAATATTAATTAAGGCATTAGTCATTTCATATAACACTAAAGTTATCTGTTAGAGAAAAATCAGAATGAAAAATCAGGAATAAATAGGGATGTGTATTTACAGCTGAAAAGGTTGATATGGCAAAACATCCAGGGCCTACTGTTGAAGATTTCAAAAGGAATTACTAAATTTACAATATGGACAATATCTGGTTTAGCATGCCATCTAAAACTTCTATGGGATTAAGTAGCATAAGGCTGTCACAGAGAGTGAAGAGTTTGTAAAGGTGGGTGAGCTTCAATTCCCAGTGCTCCAATGTACCTGCTGTTGGTATAGCTGGTTTTCTTCTAGGACTACAGATCCTACTGGTGTATGCATTGTAACTTGTGAAGAATGTTTTTCCCAATATTCAAAATACTTTTTACATAAGGTTTCTCCTTCAGAGAACACAAAATTTCTCTGTTGGTTGGGAGAATGGAGAACTTGCTTTACAAGAGTGCATGGGGACGTCTTAATTTGTTTAATGTAGTAAAATAGAAGGTGAAAGAACTTACGATAAAGACAGTCTATAAACACGTTATGCATGTTATCAAGAGGAAAGAAAGAAAAGAAAAATTTTGCAAACTAATAAATTAGTTTAAATTAGTCATTAATACAGGTAGCTTGAAAATCAAAAGCAAAACCATTTTGTAGGAGAACAGGTAGTAAGTACTCATACTGTTATCCTTCAGTATCCCTCTGTATCCCTCTATTCTATTGCCATAGGATCCTTTTCTAGGAACCTCCTACATTCAGTCCCCTTTATTTTTACCAATAGTATTTTCATTCTTTCAGAAGTATTTTTTCATATCTTGCAGGACGAAATAGTGTTAAGCCAGTATGAAACTAAAACAAAATCCAAAAAGGAGTAACTTATGGGTTATATTCCTCAGTTTTGTGATACTTCATTTTCTCATTATCTGCTTAAGTTGCAAAGTGTTCTGTGAAGGACTGTGTTATGTCCTCTGCAGATCACTGCTAATATGTGGAGCAGAAAATAAAGATAGTAATAACACATTGTTCAGTTTGCAAGTTTATATACTGCCTGACTTGAAGGAAAATAGCATTTTCACATTGCTATGTTCATTGCATCATTATCGTGTATAGATTTATTTTAGATCATGGATACTTAATAATTTAAATGCACTCCTTTATCATTAAGTGAGGTTTATTTTATTTCTATAGACCATGTATGCGACCAGCCCATATTCTGATCCTGTTGTGTCGATGGATCTTGATCCCCAACCAATTACAGATGAAGAAGAAGGCTTGATTTGGGTTGTTGGACCTGTTCTTGCAGTGGTGTTTATCATCTGTATTGTCATTGCTATACTTCTTTATAAAAGGTAAGTTTACGTTTTAGTTTTCTTACCAGGTGTGTAACTTTCTGATATATTGGCCATTTTATAACACTATCCCACACTATATTTTCTGTACTGCAGTAGTAACTGTCATTGCTTTGGGACATTTCCATATTTATTAATAGTTTCCAGAACACTGCAGAAATTTTAGTAGGTTGACTGAAAGTTTCCAATAATTACAGGTATGTGAATACATTTTTGTGCTGATGACACTCTATTAACATTTTTGCATTTAAATGTTTTTTCTACTTTGCATACGTTTGTGAAAAAAAAAAGTGCTTGCATATAAATATGTATGGAATTCACACATTTGACTTTTTTAAACTTATTTTTAGATGTGTAACAGTAATACATTAGGCATTACATTCAAGTTGATATTAAACATGATTTTCATCTCCACTCAAATAATTTGAGTTTTTACTTTTGATAGTTGGCCTCAATTTGGTAGTGAATCTATATGAATTTGAAGCTCTGAACTGAGAGATTAAAGAAACATCACTAGCTGTTTTCTACTAATCTTGCAATGAGATCAAACTTCACTTATTCTTCTTTCACTGTCTGTGACATAGATGTAGGTTTGCTGTTACACAAAGGACTTTCCTCTGCCTTACAACATACTAGATGAAAACTGTATAATGCCTTAATTTATACTTAGCAGCCTTTTACAGTGCAAATGAGTTCACAAAGGTCAAGATACTAAATCAAAGCCAAAGAATCAAACCCACAAAGTTTATTTTGATGTTTAGATTTTGTTCCTAATACATTTTTTAAATATATTGATAAAGTATAATTAGGGAATGTTGTGACCTTGTCAGAGGGGAAGTATGCACCGGGGATAATTTCATTAAATGGAGTATATCTTCTAAAACTAATAGCTATGATGCTATGACCTGCATATAAATATTTAAATTCTGCTATCCTGTATGCTGTTCCCACCCTAAGCGTCTCTGGTCAAATACCTCTGAACTTCCATGTAGAGAGCTGGCTTCAGATTTTAGAAAGAGAGTTCTCTGTTCAACAGTGAAAACACAGTCCGGGGATAACCTTGGCTTTGGATTCCAAATAGATATACATTTATAAAATGTTAGGGCTGTAATCATACAGCAGCATAATGCACGGTCTGTTGCTTGCAGATGTTATATCTCCTGAAGGTTTCTAACAGTGCTTACCATCTCAGCCCATCTAATTGATTAGCAACCAGTGAACCTCTGTTTTGTCACTTCAAAAAAATGGTCCTTAGAAATGTGCTAAAAGTCAAATACTCCTTTCTTCTGATTATTTTGGAGTATTAAAAATTCTACCATACTACAAAGCACATCCAAGCAATGGCATATAAAGCAGATGTGTAACTGCTTCTGGAAATATTGATTACATTTATGGAACCATAATAACAGTCTTCAATTTAATTACCAAAAAAAATTATAGGCATATTCCACAAATGAGCAGGTAAAATTTGTCCATCAGTATTTTAGTCATTCACTAAAAATGGGGGACACATTTTCCATCTGTTATTTACTACTAGTACTAGAACTGTTCAGGCAAATGTCCATATGTATTTATTTATTTTTCTATTTTCAGCTAGAAGCTGAAAGTTGTTAAACTGCACTGATTTGGCAAATTCTCTCTGAGAAATTATGACTGCAGTTTTACCAGTCTATAGTTCTCTGAGCTTTTAATTTCTGTAAAAAAAGTAACACATAATTGGATTTTTTTTTTTCTAGAACACACAACCTGGATGCAAGCTAACAGCTACAGTTTGATAGCTTTGCTGTCTGTAGAACAGCAATAACTAGTTAAAAGAGTAGAGATACTTATAGTGCTTTGACAAAACAGTGAAATTTAATTTCTGAGTTAACTGTTAAAGGGAATTACTGTTGCTACAGGAGCTGGACATGGTAGAAATATGCAATAAAAAGTAGGAAAACAAGAAATTTTCATGGATACAGGAAATTTTACAAGTATATTTCTAGAATATATTGGGGCATAAGTGCAACAAGTATGATAGGGAGAGAAGAAAACAAAGAATAGAAGATATCCGCCTGATACATGAAAGTACACACAAAAAATATGACAAAGGTGAAGATGATGTTGAAGGATGTGCAGTGGCAAGAAGACAACTGGGAAATGGCCATGACTTTTGAGGTGCAAACGATAGTGATGTGGTTTAGCCGCAGCTGGCAGCTGAGCAGCACGCCACCACTCACCGCTCCCTCATCCTTCCCCCGCGGGATGGGGAGGAGAACGGACAAACAAAGACAAAGTCTCATGGATTGGGATAAGGACAGGTTACTGGAACAGCAAGGGAGAGGGAAACAATCAGCAACAGTACTGATAACAGATATTCACAATGGGTGATAACAGAAAGCAATTTACCAATCTGCTCAAACCCTCCTAAAGCCATGCTGCACCCACCCCTCCTCAACCACCCCCCTTTTCTGGTGAGC